>LPNX011235200.1:3871-20867 GCA_001517045.1 Pseudotsuga menziesii
TTTGACCTTTCAGATGGTGAATCTTTTTCTTTTATTTATTTTCCATCCTTGTTTAATTAATTGAATAATTAATTAGCTTCTTCCATCTATGTTCATCTATGCATGCCATTGAGGTTCTGAACTACACAAAACTGAATGGGAGAACCATTTGGATAATGTGGTACAACCGAGACCCAATAGCACGTAGTAGTGGAGTTAGAAACTTATATATCAAGGTATATTTTAAACCCCCCGTTGCAATTTTCTATGTTTTAAATCATTTAGGCTTTGGCGAATTAGGGTAAGATTGATGTTCTTTTGCCAAAAATGTACCAATTTTGTATAAAATCCAATCGGCTAATTGATTCCTGGGCATGGTCTTTGTTGGATTCTTGTAGAATCTGCACGAGAATATTGGGAGTGCAGATCTTCACGAAACGTTTGTTAAATTTGGGAACATTTTGTCCTGTAAAGTAGAGATGCACGATGCACGATGGGAAAAGAAAGGGATATGGATTTGTGCATTTTGAAACGGAGAAAGCTGCAAACTCACCCATTGAAAAGGTTAATGGCATGTTGATAGAGGACAAGCAAGTGTAAGTAAATGGTTTTTGACCTATTAACATTGAAATGATGTTGTGCTAATTGAGGATTTTATTGGAAAGAGGTTGTTTAAGTAACATGATTGTAGGGTTTTGGAAAATAGCATTAGTTCAATACATTTAAATTTCGATGTTTATTCTATTATTCTTGAGTGAAAGAAATGTTAAACCCTTATATGTAGCAATCAACAATTCTATCAAGGAAAGTCCTTATATTAGCTTTAGTAATGTGTTAACACACACAAATGTAAAACTTGATCTGCATTTAATCTTGACTTGGCACATATAAATACAAAAATGGTCACCTACAGCATTAGACATGTAATATTGGAAGACCTGTAGAAATTAGTGCACATCAATTCACGCAGGTCCTTCTATTGTCAATTTGTTATTCTTCTTCTAGAAGACTAAAATGTTAATTCCTAATTTATTGTTTGAACAACGTATTTAAATATCTCATAATATTCTTTTCCATTGTTTATAAATCTCTTTGCTTTTGTCCTGCACGAATATGTGGGAAATGATATCTGAACTTTTAGATATAGATGTTTTAAATGCTTTTTTTGTTTTGTTTGTGTATCTAGATATACATGGGAAAGTTCATTAGAAGGAACGATACGATTGTATTTTCTGCAGACCAAAAATTCACCAATTTGTATATCAAGAACTTGGAAGATCATGTAAGTGAGGACCTTTTGTATGAAAAGTTTTCTAAATTTGGAAAAATATCTAATATAGTTGTAATAAAGGATGAAAGAGGCAATCTAAGAGGATTTGGATTTGTCAACTTTGAAGATCCATAAAACAACAGTAGAGAGCATGAATGGTGTGCATATAGGTAAGTCTACATGGTCAATATTATATTTATATATTGGTAATATTTATTCTATTTTGCACCATCATTAACTTGTTCATTTGTATTCTTTATCTTTTCTAATTTCTTATAATCATTGTGTAATAAGGTCATATATGTTGGAAGGGCTCAAAAGAAGGCCAAACATGAAATTTTGTGACGGCAATACGAAGAGAAACACCAAAAGATAGTAAAATTTGAGGTGGGTATTTTAATTTTGAAGTGTCTTTCTTTTTCAGGGCAATATTCTTTGATAATTTGTTTGGCTTTGCATTTGTGTTTAGGGATCAAATATTTACATTAAACATTGATGATGCAATTGAAGATGATGAACTAAAAATAATGTTTAGTCATTGTGGGGTGATCACTTCAGCAAAAATAATGCGGGATGAAAAGGGACTCAACAGAGGATTTGGATTTGTTTGCTTTACAACTCTAGAAGAAGAAAACAAAGCTATGGCAGAATTATCTGGTAATAATAAAATATGTTGATGAGTCACCCTAGTATCTCATGGTTCATATATTAGTCAGTATGTAACTCTTTTGAATTTTGAGTGCACATGCAGGGTATATGTTGTATAGTAAACCTCCTTACGTAGCTATTTGTCAACGCAAGGAGGTTAAACGCATGTATTTGCAAGGCCATTTTTCCCAGCCTATTCCAACCCTTTCTGGACCTTGAGGGGCGTCTGTTATCGGTGAATATCCTGCTATGTATTATCCACCAACTTCTTTTGTTGTCCCACATTAAGGCATCATGCATCCATGTAATTTAAGACAAGCATGATGGTGGCCATCAAGGGGTTTGGCCCCTCCACAAAGACATGGTTTCCAACATAGGCAACTTGTTGCGGTAAGAATTCATTTGTTAAATTGGAATTATTGAATCTAACATATTTTTTCTTTTTTCATTTTATCTTTCTTGTTATGATTGTCATTTATAATATAGTTTGCAATGTATGCAATTTCTAATATAGTTTGCAATGTATTTATCATAGATTAAAAATAATCTTGAGCAACAAATGCCACTGAGAGTAGGTATAACTAGACCCGTGCTTCTTCATCCAGGTCAACCAATGGCTTATCTGACGTCATTGAAACAACTCGACATGCCCCTAGCTACATGCTAAGATATGCCTAGAAATCAATAGGTAATACAATCTGATTGTTCTAGCCTTGAATTAAATATAGAAACTTCCGCTTAGTAAATGTCTTTGTCATAAGAATTCATATATTTTCTTTCTTTTTGATAATGTTTTCATCAATAATTTTGGATTTTTAAAGAGGCGATGAATTGTTTATGTGACAATTTTTTTAATTTTCTAGAATGTTGTGGTGAAGCAGCCCCATTGGTATCTTGAGGCTTCCAAATACACACCTTATGGTCGACTTGGAAAAATCAACAATATGACACAAAATTTAGTCTCGAAGGTTGGTTTTGCACCCCAAACTGCAGTGAACGAATCTGCATCTATTTCCATAGCAAGTTCTGTTGTAGAAATAAATGAAGCCTTAGAGACATGGAGCAGTGACTGCTATGACAACACAACAACAGAAGCAGATTCTTAGGGAGAGCTTGTTTCCTCTTGTTCAACATCATCAGGTCATTTACGAGGCCTATAAAATTATTTTGTCCTCTACTTAAAAAAAATGCTCTTTTAAACTCATAAAAATTATTTTCTTCTCTTCTTCTTCAAAAAAAATCCTTTACTACTTACAAAAATTTCCAGTTCCTAAGTAGAACCTAGACCATGATGATTAAGCTAAACGCTAATGAAGTATTTGTTTACAGTTTGAAATTGCAGGTAAAATTACTGATACGATGTTAGAAATGGATAGTAATGAGTTGTTTCCTTGGTTGGATTCGAATGATTCCTTGGCTTCCAAGGTTCAGGAAGTTGTCCAAGTCCTAAATATGTCAAAGTCCAAGCTGTAAACTCAAGACCCCTAAGCTGGAAATTTGGGGCATTGAGAGATTACAGTAAATTAAAAGCTTTGTAATTTGAACTTCTTTTTTGATAGGACATTTATTATGGATTTTTTAATATACATAAATGGTTGAGTGAGAAAAAAAAAATTGAAGTTGAACTTTTTGTACCTCAACATTCTTTTAGAATTTTTTTTGGTATGATTAAGTATGTAGGTTATATTAGCTTTATTCCTTGATTAATTTTGTAATGGCAATGCATCCTAAAATTAGAAATTCTTATTTTTCTTTATACGAACCTCACATTGTGATTATTGGGAACCACATTGATAACATTAATGCAGTGTAAAAGTTTGACGTGTTATTGAATGGGTTATTTAATGGGGTAGTGCTTATAATGTTATTAGTTAGACACACTGAAATGCAGTAGCTCATGATTTATCATTGTTATTATGTTTTTTTAGTTTTAAGGTAACTATTAAAAAATGCAGTTTGTATATTTAATAATCTTATTTCTTTCAAGTGTATGTGTTAAAATGTGTCATCCAAGAATTATTGATATTTTATTTGTTATCCAAAATGCAAGACATGTTAGAAACTAATGATTATTCTTGGCCATCAATTAAGGGTAACAATCCTAGCAAAAATAATATGGATTTCCTTGATATGTTTTGTGTTTCCTTTGGTTCCAACATTCAATGAGCCATAATTGAGTGCTATCCATAGAGGCAACGATGAAGGTCTTTATTTTCAACTCCCAAAATTGGTCTTGACTTCAATAGGGAAAAAATTTCAAGTTTCCTGGAATCCTCTTTCCTTTAAGGCCTCCTTCTATGACCATGGTGAGGTGGTAGTTCAAAGGCTGGACAAAATTTGATTAGTGAATCACTAACCTCTCGCATTGGCCACCAAATTTCAATTTTTCACTAAGGTGTTGTTCACCACATGTGTTTATAATTTATAAGTTATAGAAGGTCTCTACAATTACATTTAGACAATGTTCTTGGACAATAAGATATAGGACTTTGTCCATCAACAACTCCATATGTATAAGAATTCCAATTGATGGGTATTAAAACACAAGGACATATTTCATGTTTAGAATTGATTAGTTGTGACATTTTCCATAGTACCCATTATTCCAACAACATGTTGTCTAGGTTTGGATTTCTTTAATAGACAAGAATATAGGGATATTTGGGATATAAAGAGATATTTTTTTTATAAATTTACAGCAGGCCATCGGACTTTTGACGTATATGTAAAATGTGCTCGTCGGATATCCATCAAATATGACGGCTCGCATGCGTCAGTTTTCTGACTCTGTTGAAGTGAAATTCGTTGGAGTGGCCATCGGTTGTCCCACATCTATGTAAAAATTTGCTCATTAGACTTTTGTCAAATTCGACAACCATGATGTACCTCTGACGGCTCTAATTCATCAGTTTTTCGATGTTGGTGAAGTGAAAATCATCGAAGTGGCCATCGGTTGTCCAACGTATATGTAAAAATTTGCTCGTCGAACTTCCGTCAAATCCGACAACCATGTTGTACGTCTGATGGCTCTAATTCGTTGGTTTTTTGACGTCTGTGAAGTGAAAATTGTCGGTGGAATATATCGGATTTTCTACATCTATGAAATGAACATCGTTAGATTGTTGAGTGACGGGGGGATATCAGAAATACGACGAGGCTATTACACTATCGGATATCCGCCAAAATTCAACCGATGTTTAAAAAAAGGGCTGATTGTCGAATGGTCGACAACAATATGTCGAAAATCAGACATCTATGCCGTCGGATTTTGTTTCCAAAAATGCTAGTACATGCGCCATCTGCAAAATTGTCATTTCTTAAAAAATACCTTTTTAAATTGTTTATGGTAACATATATGGTTTCCCCTAAATAGGTAACATCAACGTACTCTTCTTGGAAATTCTTGTTCAACTTGTTTAGTTCACACATTATATTTTCATGCATATGTAAAAAAAATTGTACTGAAAATATCATTTCCTTATCATACAATGGGTACTTCTTTTCATTTTTCCATAAATTCAATATGGGAGGCATTAATACAAGAAGTCTTTCAATGAATTGTCCCCTTGAGAGCCATCTAACTCCATGCATAAGTTCTTTTAGAGAAATACGTTCACTATTTCTTTTAGTAGAATTGTGTACCCAAGAATATACCTTATTTTCCAATTTCTCAACAAATAATAAATCATGTATTCTTTTGAAATCATCTGATTATGCTAAAGATTCACGACGAGTAATACAATGAACACCTACAACATTAGGAACATCTTTTTTCAAAAAAGTAACAAAACCATTTTCATTTCCAACCATTGATGAAGAGCCATCTATGGAAACTCTTGTTAATCTTTTAGTTGAAAGAACCCTTACTTCCATTAAACCATTCACTACATCATATGTTTTTTTCCTCTTCCATCACAAGCATTTATGAGCTTTAAAAACTGTAAAATTGGAGGCCTGAACACTTTTGAGTCTAGAAATGTTGTATAAACCACAATATGTTTCTCCAAACTACAATCCAGTCTTTCATCTAACATCACTAAAAAAAAGGGGTTATCCAACCTTCCTAAAATTTGTATCTTTTCAAGATATTCAGATATTGCAAAAATAAATTATTTTCCATCCATATGATTTGTATATGATGTGTAGTCTTTATTCTTTGGCATGTCTTGTGTTTTCAAGGACATTGCAAGCAAGCAAAGATATTCATATTTTTAAAGTCGTAAATCTTCTTGCAACATCCAATAAACTAATCTCAAAGTTGTGACGACTCTTTGCTTATTCCTATCATCAATTCATTATGTGTTTTGTAATAGGTTTTGATTTCCTCTCATTTCCACATATCCATTTTTCTTGTGAAATTTTATGGATGCTTGAACTAGCATGAACAACAATTGAATCATGTTTCAAGATAGAGAAACTAGTTCCAATTCCCCATGGTACAGTTTCCTTATGTGTTTCACAATACATTTCATAACTGTTTTTCCTTCATTGTTTGCCTCTCTCAACCACTTATACTTATTTTTCCATTGCTCATGAAAATATGTTCTTACTTTCATATTTCTTTTCTTTTGAGTACTAGATTCTCCTCCTTGAAGTTCTTCGTCACATTCTTCATTATCCCCCAAAATATCTAAGTCTTCATTCAAATCAAAATTACAATTCTCTATACTAGGCGATGGAACTTGTGATCTTGATGACCATCCAAATAATTTTTTTGATATAAGACTGGTTATTTTTTCTTTGAGACATTTTTTGATGTAATACCTATATAATAAAAAGGATGTAATTAGATATTATACAAATTCCCAAAAATATATCCCCTCACTAAAATGACAGTCTGACACTATTAACTAGTGAAACTAAAATTATTCTATCACAATAATGCTTTATTATCATAAATCAAGGCTACATTAGCAATATTAATATATATTGGGGTATACATAGTTTGATTTGCAGCTATGTAATCCTATTGTCTTTATAAATGTGGTTGGATGGAATTTTGTAATTGGAGATGGATGTACAAAATCACATGAATTTATTTAATAGTACCTCATCCTTTGAAATTTATGGGTTCTCTCTATCTTCCTCTATCACTTATCTACCTTTCCCCCAACCCTTTATCCTTGAGTCTTGGTAAAGTTAGGCTATTTTAAATTAACTGGTGACATAGTATAATTGCTGGGTTATGGACAATAAAGAAAAAGCACCAGGAAATATTTATCTAGTGTTGAGGTTAGAAAAAATAGCATTTATGCATGTTATCTCCAACATTATTTTTTAGAATGCCATATATAATTACAATATTTACAAAACAAAACCTTCTCCTTTGACTAATGTTATGATATTCTTTGAAATGTTTCTAATCATCCTTTTTCTATGTGATAACACTAAATGATTTCTTTTGTGATTCTCAATGTTATTCTTCCTTAATGAAAAAATCACACTATTAGTTCATTATGGAGCTTACTCCAATCCTAACTGCCATTTTCTAAATATAAGTACCAACCAAGTGGTCTTGACTAGGTTATTTAGAAGCAACTAGGTGTAGACAAAGTAGTTATGACTAACACACTAGGACCACCTTTCCTGATCAATTATGAGAAATTCAACCTTATTTTATGGAAGATTGGTGATACACTCAAGTAGAATACAAGTATAAATAGATGATCATAGGTTGATAATTAAAAAGAAAGTGAAGAGAGTATATGTTGAATTGTGTCTATGTCATGAAGACATATACTCATTATGCCATAATGTTGTAATGGTGATGCAGGGATGAATAGGGTGATCAACTGCAGATCAAGCTACACAATGAAAACGAAAGTGAACACCCACACAAAAGAACAACACATAAAAATTCCAAGGATATTGGCTTCTATTAATATCAAACATGAAGTTTACATAGGAATTTGTATTCAAAGTTGATACTTGGTTACTTAGTCGAAGCGATTATACATATAATATTCACAGGTATCTCTTCGTAGTTTGGTACAACAACCCTTTCTATCATGGAATCTCCTATTTATATCTTTCATGGTTCTATAAAATCTTCTTCTAGAATCTCCGAGAGAATTTCAGGCAGTTTGTATCTTCCTCAGGTATCCCCTGCAACTACTTCGCCTCCTTATGCCATATGGCCTACTTCAACTATTATCATAACTACTCATTTATTTATACAACTACCTCCACTATGGAACGGTAACTATTAAATTAGTCATTTTATGTCACCCGTTGATTTTTGACTAAATACTCTATCGTCTCTTAGTTTTTTCTCCCAAACACTCACTTGTTTGCATATCCTTTCGACTCATTGCTACCTAGATGGATTCCTTTATCATTTGGCCATTCGAATCTCCTCGCTTTGACTATGAATTATTGCTACAATAGGTGTCATCGACCCATCCCCTAGTTGGCTCTAGTCGACTTTAGAATTTGACTACTTGTCAGAGGTTGAGATACCCCTGCATCAAATAATGTTTCTAAACACTACAATATCTATTAGGATTCTTTGTTAAAATCCATAATATATAAAGATAAGAAGAACCAGTGAAACAACCAAGATATACATTAGAACTCTATCTAGGATTTAGATTCAACAAGCATGTATTATACATTATAAATCTAACTAGGATTTACAAGTAATTGATGGATACTCCACTTCACATGAGAGAATTGTTGGCCATCTTGTTCTTTTCTATTTAGGGGCTTTGGTAACACATTCACCTACTAAATTACAGTATCTCATATGATTTTTGTTATGTGCACAAGGTCTAGGTTGAATGGCCTTAAAATGAAGGTCAACTAAAGAAAAGGTCATCACACGCCTCATTGAATGATATCAGCATATCATAAGTCATATGATTGTGTATAATGTTTATACTCTCAAGGTAAATCACTTTGTTTAGGCCATTAGAGCATCCTTATAAGTGGCAAGATCATTTTTGGCACACTCTATTTGAACTCGAAGGTTATCTCTTAAGGATTCTATAAATAAACGTATAAGTTCATTATAATCAAATTTAGTATTGTAGTAGGGGTCATTCCATAAACCACAAAGAGAAAATTGAAACCCATGAATGACTGAGATGTTAAAACTCATTTCTCAAGCCAAATCAGTGACTAGGAATAACTTAATTTAGATAAATTCATCCATAGCTAGCAGTTAAAGTTCAATTAATTATTTTCCATTTTAAATTTAGGTTATAATTCCCAACGGAACCTTACTTGTTAGGGACACTACTGAACAAACATAGCTTAGTAGTGATCACTTTTATTTTATTGTAGGGTACATGTAGTCTTGCATATTTATGTTGAGCGATAGGTGTTAACCTTCTCTATGGATAATTTTAAACAAATTTTAACAGAAGAAAACCGACCCTATCTAGCCTGTAAACTTGCATCTTATTTCCATCGACCCATGAATTTATAAGTAGTATATCATAAATAGAATACATCATTGATTTAAAATCTTAAAATATAAAAAAATTAAGAGATCATTAAAAAAGTAGAATTTTTCCTAATTCCCATGAATTTACGCCTTTCATTTGATTTTTAGTCATTTAAATTTTAATGAGTTAAATTTGAGTCTTTATAGATTCTAATTTCTTTGTAGTCATGGTTTTACTAGAATCAAATGGATTTTTTTTTTCATATAATTATACTCTGAACAATTTCAGCCCTAAATCTTTGATATAAAAAAATTAGTGCTAAATTTGTGAGCTTAACTATAATTTTTAGAATTAGAATGTACCTTGCAATTTGTTGAAGAAAATCACCATTGAAGGGTTCGACACGAGTGAAAATACCTTTTTTCTCTTCTATTTCAAACCTACCATAAATTGTTGGTTCTCCTGAATGTGTTCTCAGGTGATCCTTTCAACTTGACATCGATGGTTTAAGGTGAAAGCTGGACAACTTAGAACAAGTTTTTAAGTGCTTGCCACATACACCACAAATCACCACTTTGTGGGATAGAAATTTGCTGAATTACCACGTGAATTTAACCTTTAACATTGAACCCCCTTCATTCATGAACCCAAGAAAAGTCTTGGAATTCAAGTTCCATCCTTCTAGGGTCGTAGGACAGTAAATTCCTACACCAGGGACCCAACATGATAGCTATTTGGTAACTCTCTAGAGTCCAGATTATTCCTCATTATTGACTCTCAATTCTTAGGAAAAGAGTGAGGGTTTTGAACTCAAGTCAAAATTGCAAACGGTAAAACACTCAAGGATGTTCCAAAATACAGAAGGATAAAATAATTTAAATGGTTTATGCCATATGGTATTAGTAATTATGGCCCACCGTCTGAGTATCGACTCTCCAACTTCCAAGTTCCACAGCTGAGGATTTTCAATGACTCAATCCTGGAATTTCAATGCTCTAGGATCCATTAATTGGAATTGATTGACCAACTACTCCATCCAACCCCAACCTACATCGATAACCCGTAGGCTACAGGCTATAGTGAGGCATAAGACTAATTTTAACTGAATATATATATATATTAGATACGGGCAAGTTTTGGCTTTGCCTGTCAATTCGATGGCTAGCAAAATTAAATACACTTCATGGTTGACATGGTAATCTCATGTCTACGTGTATTTGACAATGAAACACCCCAAATACATCCATATGAGCATCAATTTTTACCATTGCAGGTGGATATCAGTACACTCTATCCATATATGAATAAAGATAGCAATAATTCTAATTGTACTCATCTACATGTTTAAATCCCACTACAAATTCCAACGATTATCTCAAGAAGAACACCTAAATCTATTACCGTAGCTAAGGGAAGATATTAAGTTCGTCACTTTGTGATTCTATACCAATTGCTTATTACGTTTAGAGGTAGGTGGAAATGGTCATGGTCCGCTTCCTAGAGAGCTCATTACAAGGACACATTTTCTCACCCCATGATCTCCACGCATTTGATATACCATTTTACCCTCTAGGTGGTCAAATCCCGCAATGGGGAAGAGGGAGATGAAGGGAGATGTTAAATCATGGAAACATTCTAGCCAAGGGATCGAAGGTCCAATCTGAGTAGAATAGTGTCAATATACGACTTAGGCGCGACCATTTCTTCCTGCGCATGGATCTAGGGATTACTCCACAAGAAGGGTACTCCTTGATCTCTTGGATATGGTCGAGTATAAATGGATATCACATATATACATCACCATAATTTCATCAATTAACATTTTTCACTAAAATTGTAGTCAATCGATTGTTGGATCCACCCAACTCTCAACCTGAGATTAAATTTCTTCCTCACCTCTTACAATATGAATTGATGATGAAGAATGAGGAGTTTGAGATAAATTCCACCAACCAATGCTTGGTTCAAATTGGTTCATTCTAGTTGCATATTTCAATAGCAAGTTTCCATCTCCACTCAGCTCGATTAAAACAAATAGTACCACACACACACACACACAGATATATATATATATATATCGATCTAGGATATTTTTATGTGCCAACTACACACTAATATATTTCTTTGAATGGTTTTTGGGTAACAAGCATGACTAGGTTTTAGCATAGGCAATTATCAACTATTCATCCCTTAAGTTCTCATTATAACATAATGGTGTGAAATATAGTATTGTTTCTTCCCCATCTTCTCACACGACTATAAAACTGAAATGGTGATGCTTTTATTTATTTATTAAACTTTATCTACGGTAATTTCATATACCTAGAACATAGATCACAAGGTTTTACTTAACGTAATCTTTGATTCCATTAGTAACAACCATGAATAGTACAACCCATATAAATACATTCAAATTTTCACAAGGATTCCATAACAATGTCGATAAAGAATTCATAATAGAACTATGCTAAAATGCATTTTTCTTACCAACATATGAACAACCTTGAAGTCATAATAAACTAATTTATTGCAACGTCTAAATATTTGATTCAACTTTTCTCAATTTCCCTACCAATATTGTTGAAAATTTTAAATCAATAATACATGAATATTTGATCCTAAATTAGCATTTAAATTGCTTACATAATTTCCACATATCGATATATAATACATACTTATTACCGACAATAAAACAAAATCCTAGTTAGTTCATCTTTCATATTCCAAAATAAAAAAAATTGCGGAAATTTGTGAGTCTTGTTCAATCAAGGCTCGCCAGCTCTAATACCAAATGTAGTACTCCTTCCGGGGACCCTATCTAAAAACTTTCAAACTTCATATTAACATCAAGAATTTATATTGCATTAAAAATGAGTTAGTATCATAAATATATATAAACATTTCATTATTGCATATTAATTTAATTACAAAAAATCATCTTCGACAGTCGACACATTTCGAAGTGTGTCACACATTGGATAATAAAAAATTATGACCCTATAAATTATGTGTAAACCTCTCGGCTTCTAGTACTAAATGGATAATTCTATTTAAATAAAATAAGTACATCATACTCTAATGCAAATCCTTCAATACAACCTTCTTTGCAAATCAAATTCATTAACTATCTAACAAAGTAAAATACACAACAAGGAACATGTTCCGTAGATCGATCCTGTTGCCGTCGATGTTGTTGAATGTCTTGGTAGCCCCAAATATGAACCAAAGATTGTTCAATGTCGACTGACTCCTTGGTTTAAAACCCTACTACACTAGGAGTACTTGCCTTCCTCCTAGTCCCAAATCTATAAGGAGCCAAACAGAATCATAAACAAGCTAGGGATTCCAAGAAATGATCTCTCGATCACCAAGCTGATCCTAATTCCAAACTCACAATAGTCATAGAAGTTCATAAATGGCCATTATGAGTACCATCCAACATTAGAGAAAAATATCCCCTTTTCCCTTAAATGATCTCTTCCTTTAATAGGAAAATCCATCATGACACATGTCATTTTTCATGCAAAATTAACCTTTTTACTTAATTTTATGTTTTTATTATTCACCCTCCATGTGTCAGCTTCTCATGAAGGTGCACATGAGTTTCACAAATCCCTACTCGGTTTTCCCTTATCCTGTGATCTCATTCATCAATCTGTGTGTGCAAATGGAGTTCAAACTCTAGTTGACTCATTTATAACTCCTAGTCTTACAAGGACTCTAATATGTGATGCATTTCTATTTCCTTTAATATATTAAATTGTTTTTTATTAAATATGTGCACACCCTTATCTTATAGTCAAAATGAGATAAAATCAAATGATTTTTATTTTTTTTGCAAATAAAAACTAAAGGAAAATTCCTATATGCTAATCCAAGTGCATACATATTTTTAATTGTCATGATTGTCAAGGTGTCTCTTCTATGGGTCCTTTGGATAATCATTGTATTTCCTTTCCTTGTGTGGGGAGTGTGTTGTAGAGATTTAGGAATTGTTACCCAAAATATTTCTCCTACAACCTATGTGAGAATGATGGCAACTGAGGAATAAGATCGTTCTTATTGCACGCACTTCATCTTCCTCATATGTGACCAAATCATTATGGACTACCCATACGACACACACTGCCCAAGAAACGTTGATAGGGATTTAAAATCATGCATGGATTTCTAGTAAGATTCAATAGTCAGTCGTCGTGTTCTTATGTGTGTTTTCTCGTTCTCTACGGCCCCTTTATTTCCACATGAGTGTAAGTTGCAAAATAGTTATACCTATCACTACATACACGCAATGCACACATTAGTAGCGTTGCACAATATAATCAATACTCGTGCTTATTCAATTTCAAAATTTATTCAACATTTATTCATCTATTGCAATCCAGTAAGCAATATTCACATATACATAATAAGAAAAACATCATTTATTTTTATTTTTCATAACATAAGCATTTATCTTGCTTTATTCCCTAGTCCACAATTTCTTCATCATTCTAGGATAGTTATAAATTGCTAATTAGTCAACAATCTTTATTCTATGAAAAAAATAGAAAAACACGTATTCTTGTTTATTTACCTGGGTCACTTTCAAATAAGTGCCCTCAAAAGTTCACTAGTCAAACTTGGTCAAAGGTGGGCATTACACTTGACATGAGGACAAATAAGACCTCAGAACTTTTGTTTCAACAAGAAAAAGAAGACAAAGTATTTGATTCATGGATTAAAATGTTCTATCAAATATCCACCTAAAACTTAGACCATATGGAAAATAGAAACATAAAATTATTGCAAACTAATGTAAAAGTGACGACCCGATGTCAAGGTGGTGGTTCCCAAATTGATTCATTTGGTTCCTCTACTCATAGACCAAAGGATGTTGGGACAAGAATGCTTGTTTCCCCTAGCAGAGGATAATTAGGTGGAAACAAAGCTTGGTATTAGTGTTGATATTCCTGATGTTTTTGTGTAAATGTAACTTTCTGCACTCATGGAGATTCAACATGTGTTTTCAACTTTATGAATTTTTTTAGATACAATTGATTTATAGGTTATAGCCATCTTTGGAACAAGTGAGGCTTTCATGTTCTCCATGCTTAAATTTTTCTCCTATGTTTATGTCACGGCTAACTTTCACTACAATACTTTGAATGATTTTCCACTAAAACAATGTTCAGTTGATCTCTCTACCAAGACAACTCATTTAAATGGTCAGTTCCATAACCAATGGTATCAAAGTTGAATGCTAGAGAATCTATTAAAATTGTTCTTCGGAACTACTAAAATAACATCTAAAACAATGTTGGTATATGAAGCCCATGAGCCAACATTCTTAAAGAATCCTTTGAACTCAGGGATTCTTAGAAAAAGGCACTAGAATTTACCACTATGCACACCAAAATGTTGGTAATTACATCGGGATACCAAAATGTAGTAATTGCATCCAGATCTTGATCATTTTGAAAAAAAATGGTGTTTTAATGGAGCAACACGATTTGTTTATTCCTATAGAGATTCTAATTCCATGTCTATTTTTTGAAATATTTTACAAAGAATTTATCTTTTGTAGTATATGAAGCATGTCTAGTGTTTATTCTTAATTCTCTATATAGTGACATGACATTTCTCTGCATGAAAGATTTGGTTTTGCAAGTCTTCTAAGCCATTGGATGGACCAAAAATATGTTTAGACTACCCTATTTCAATTGAAACCATTAAAGAAGCTAGATGTGTTGAGTCAGTGACCACAACTTGACAACTTTGGGTAGAAAGTAACCTTGGGTGTAAATTGTTCACTAGAATATGAGTAAAAAAAGGACGAAGTTTCAAATGAGTAATTGTGCCCATTGAGGCAATAATGAGAGGATTCACTTCCCATTCCTAATGTTATTATTGCATTTAGTGTAAGTCAATGTCCAGAGAACAAAGGCAATGATAATTTGTGTGCAACTTGTTAATTTTTATTGAATGTGCATATTGTGAAAATTTTAAAGTATTGTATATTTTTTATTATTCCTATTGTTCAAATTTAGTGTAAAGAAACCAAATGAAGAAACAATCCATAAAATGACATAACTTAAATCATTGTGTGTAGAAGCTCTGTCTTACCACTAGATGGTCACTAGTTCAATTTTGTCTACAGTCTGTTATATGTTGGTGGGTCTTGTGAAGCCAAGACCATCAATTACAGGCTATCCTTGTATGTTTGTGTTTGAGTACAGGTCAAGTTGTATGATTGACTTTTGACTTCTTTTCTAACATTTGAGTTGGCAACCTTGGATACATTGGCAGAATGAAGTGTGTCAATGATGGTTACAAGAAATTGTATCTTAACTGGATCAATGCGGTAAGATATAATTTGATGGTTGAAAAAGAGCATAGCTCATGAGATTTCAGAGTGGATCATGATTCAAATGAAGACTAGACCATACATAGATTAGAGTTGAAAATAGTATGTGTGCTTTTATTTGTAATATAAACATTAAGCGCATGGGGGGGTGGGGGGTGTTAGAGTTAATGTTTATCATGCGCTAGATAAAGTTCTAGATAATATTGAGTGGTTGATGTAGATAGAGATGTAATCAATAAGGTGCTGACTACACTATGGAGAAGTGTCTACAATAAACACTCTATGGTCATGTTGATTGTGTTTCTAGATCAATGGTCGAGAGTTATTAACCAA
The DNA here is from genome assembly GCA_001517045.1 of Pseudotsuga menziesii. NCBI lineage: Eukaryota > Viridiplantae > Streptophyta > Pinopsida > Pinales > Pinaceae > Pseudotsuga > Pseudotsuga menziesii. The sequence goes on from LPNX011235200.1 coordinate 19,836, forward strand.
TTTATAAATGTGTGTGCTTGGATTGAAATGAAAAACAATTAAGTTTATGTATGTAATATGGTTTACCAATAAATATAACATTGTAATCCCGCACGCTCCTCAACTTTCTTTTGAACTCGCTCTCTTCAATGTACTCATATGGTTGTTGGTGGGGCATGAGAAACTAAAATTTTGATTAGATTCATAGGTGTTTTGAAAGCTTTAAAGTATTAATTTAATTTCATATATCCCTATATATCTATGTGGATTCTAGAATTTGAATTGTTTTGAAGGATATACTAATGCTTTGGTTATATTCCAGTTAAATCTATAGATTTTTGTTTTTGGACACAACGTGAGCATTAATTGACGGGTGAACAAATAGACATCAAAAGTATGCTCTAGGTAAATTCATTGGCCAATTATCAACTTGTAAGTGTGTTAAGAAGTGAGCCATTCATAATAAAGAGATGTTGTGCAGACTTCTTCATTCCACACTCCATTGCTCTAAAAATGGGTTTATTTCATCTCTTAACCAAAGCATTGGTTTTCCCTTTAGTCTTAAAAAATGGGTTGGTTACATCTCTTGGTTAGAGGTTTGTTTTCATCTCTTAAGTAATGAAGCATGGGAGTAGATTAAAATGCACTAGTTGTATCTCTTGGCCAATGAAGCTTGGAAATGGAGTTCTTAAGCAATGCTTTAGTTGTATGAGCTTGTAAAAGTGGTCATCCCATCACCAAAGTCTATACACATGGATAACTTGTGAAAAAATGCATACAAATATTTGTTAGAAAGGTGATGTGTAACAACCTCAACATACCCAAAGGTGGACACTTTGAAAATGAGTGCAAGTTAATAGTATGAAGACATTTTTTTTATAAAAATAAAGAGTATTTAATTAATGTAAATTACGATATTAAATTAATGCATCATTAAATTAAAGACTTTTCCAACTCAAATTAAGACTTCCCCATCCTTTGTAACGCCTAAGTTGAAACCTAACAAATCCATTAATAAATCAAATTTCCTTGATACAAGGAAAAATAAAACCT
>LPNX011235200.1:27167-40350 GCA_001517045.1 Pseudotsuga menziesii
AAGCCAATCATACAACTTGACCTATACTCAAACACATAAACATACAAGGATAGCCTGTAATTGATGGTATTGGCTTCACAAGACCCACCAACATATAACAGACTATAGACAAAACTAAACCAGCGTAGATCTTGCTTTACCCGGCTCTATCATGCGTCGAGAGGGATCAAATATTTCGAGGTGCAAACCCTTTTTTGGAGTGGATTCTAGTGCTCGCAGATGCCAAACCAAAAACAAAATCGAGAAATTGCAGATGGATTCTAGTGCTCGCCATCAATCACAGAAATGGACTACGGGGAAGAATACATCAAATATATATATATTTGTAAGTAAATAAAATCTCAAAACTTTAAAACATAAAAGGTGTTGTATGGTTCTAAACAACCCTAATTAACTATATACATATTAAACTAAATACATTTTAAAGAATTTGCATTGTATATTGAAGGAACATGTCTTTGGTCCTTAGATCCTATGGTACTGGTCATGATTATCCTGTCCGTTTAATTATTTGGTTATTATTCTCCCTTTTTTATGCTTTTATTATTTAACTTCCGTTCTTCTCTTATTTCAGGTTCTGGAAGATCCTGCTAACCTTGATATCATTAGCCTTTTGAGTTTCTGTCACTTATAGGTATTTTGGAATGGATAATTTTATTGTCGATCCAAGCTAGTGATTCTTATGCTATATTACATTTATTTTTTTAGTAGTGTGGCTCTTTCGATCCAAGAATCTCTTAATAATGAGAAATTATTATTTTTTGGGGAATTTTTATTAGGAATTCCTTTGTCGATGTCCAGTTTTATCTCATCGGTCTTACTTGTCTTGTTTTTTTTGGTAAAAATATCTCTCCTGGTGGCCTTATCAGCCTTCTAATTTTGCGCTCATGGCAACAGACTGTTTATAAAAGGTAAAGCTTTTTAAAAAATTTGATGGAGCACCTCCGACAGAGATTTCCCAATGAAATTTACCAGACTTATGATATCGATATTATTCCGTTAAAATTCCCATAGTAAGTTCCATTATTGAATTCTCAATGACAGAATTTAGATGTCAATCGTTTATTGTATTTCATCGAGCTTATCTTATTGGCTTGCCCATATTTTGTTTGTGTGATAGGCGATGGTCCAATATTTGATTCAGATCATTGGATTTCCATCGTTGGAACATTCTCTATTATCCTTTTAAAAAAAATAGATTACTTAAAATATTTTTCCATTGATTTATACTTTCACTAAATGCATTTTCATCTTTAACGGTTGACTTCAATTTAAAAAAAAAACATGTATCTCAGATTAACTGCAGTTATAAAAAAAACATGTATCCTAGATTAACTACAGTTATGAGAGGTTGAAAAACACTTAGCTTCAAAGAAAAACGGCCAAATTTAAAGAGCAACGCTATTACTTGACTTATTTTATTAAATGCTTTACAGTTAGTTGAAAGTTTTAATTTACAAAAGAAGGTATGTGTCATGCGATATGGATGTGAAATATATTTATTTTCTAAATATTAAGTCGAACTTTGTATGGTTATTAAGTGTAAAATTACAAAGCTTTTAATAATTTTAATAAAGATTATTGAACATTTAATTCAGGGATGACACTGCTTGGAGTACACCAATTATTAATATAGTTGGCTCTTTAGTGTCTATGTCATATGTCATTTGAATGGAGACTTTCTATTTAAAAGCGTCTTAACCATACCCAACCACAAACTGTTCTACATCTCATTGATATAAATATATTTATATGCTTTCATAAATAGCTTAATATCTTTGATAAAAGCCCATACAATACTCAATATTCTATAGTTGATGCTTTGGTTAACATGTTTCCCAGTTTATATGAAGTCAAGCAGCATGAAGTTCATGAAAATAATAGTAAAGATCAGCAATTATGTTTTTAATCAGAAAATCTTTAGATTATGCATCTCTTCCTTGAAACAATTACAATCAGAAATATACAACCTTTTAGAATTAGTTTTTTAAACAAAATGACTATAAAATTTTAATTTACATCTACACAATCTTGAAATCGAAATAGCCATTCGAATTGCCAGGTGGTAGAAAGAATTGAATGTATCAATTAAAAAATGGTTACAGCTGGGCAAGAAGCCCTTGCAAGGTAATGCACAGCTCAAGTGCGGTATATATAAGCCCATTAATGGGTACCTATTGACAGAATGTTTAACACTTGTAATTGCATCAAAATCAATATATATCAGGCAGACTTGCGGACGCACTCATAATCCCATAGTTGGATCCGATCTAATCTAAAACTGTCACTATGGGAAATATTGTCTCTGTGGGAAATATTGTTGTCGAATTGCGATTGGGGTTTGAATGAACGAATTCATTGAACAAATAATAAGCAGAAAAAATAATTCGCAGCTTGTAAATTTTTTATTAACACTGATCTCAAGTTGACAGCCATCAATGGCCTCCTCCTGGGCTAGGAGTAGAACCCAGCTTGCGCTTGTTGCTCTTTCCCTGCTGCAACTGATCAACTCCATGGCTGTGATGGGATTTGGGGATGTCGACGTTTACTGTTTGAGATTTAGGCCGGATCATCTGCATGTGACCGACCCCGGGACTTTTATCAGATGCGGAGAGCCGTTGTTCTGTCACCATGGAATTTACTTTAGGACTGGGCCTTGACGGCATTTTCTCCAGCTTATATACACCTAAGATTATTAATTATTAAGCCGACTTGTATATATATAGATATATAAGCCGACTTTTTTATGTAACACGTGTCATCTCCACGTTGAGCATGGAATCACACTTCTACCTCATACCGGGCTGTAGAATGCGCCTCTCGGCGCAACTAGTGACCATCTATTGGTAAGACAAAGCTTCTACACACAATGATTTAAGTTATGTTGTTTTATGGATTGTTTCTTCATTTGATTTCTTTACACTAAATTTGACAATACGAATAATAAAAAATATTAAATACTTCAAAATTTTCACAATATGCACATTCAATAAAAATTAACAAGTTGCACACAAATTATCATTGCCTCTGTTCTCTGGACACTTTACACTAAATGCAATAATAACATTAGGAATGGGAAGTGAATCCTCTCATTATTGCCTTAATGGCCACAATTACTCATTTAAAACTTCGTCCTTTTTTTACTCATCTTCCAGTGAACAATTTACACCCAAGGTTACTTTCTACCCAAAGTTGTCAAGTTGTGGTCACTGACTCAACACATCTAGCCTCTTTAATGGCTACAATTGCAATAGGATAGTCTAAACATATTTCTGGTCCATCCAATGGCTTAGAAGACTTGCAAAACCAAATCTTTCATGCAAAGAAATGTCATGTCACTATACAAAGAATTTAGAATAAACACTAGACATGCTTCATATACTACAAAAGATAAATTCTTTGTAGAATATTTCAAAAAATAGACATGGAATTAGAATCTCTATAGAAATAAACAGATCGTGCTGCTCCATTAAAACGTCAATTTTTTCAGAATGATCAAGATCTGGATGCAATTACTACATTTTGGTATCCCGATGTAATTACCAACATTTTGGTGTGCATAGTGGTAAATTCTAGTGCCTTTTTCTAAAAATCCATGAGTTCAATGGATTCTTTAAGAATGTTAGCTCATGGGCTTATTGGTTAATGCTTCCCTATTCTTTTCGGGCTTACTATCAAAGCTCCATGTGTTCTCATTTTTGGCTTGGACAATTTTTTTTAGTGAATATGCTGCAACACAACTTTTTTCTCGTTCATAATAAATTTTAGTTTTCTTCATGTAATTTTCTATTTTTTTAAATTTATTTTCTCATCTTAATTATCTTAATAAATTCAATAAAAATGCTCTAATGATAATACTAATGATTAGCGTTTTTTAACTTTTAAAAGATTATAATAGTAATGACGCCTCATTGTTTTATTTTTGAGTTCATAGAGAAAGTGAATGCTTGCAAACTTCACTTAAAAAAATACATTATAATTAATTTTATTTTACAAAATCCACATCGAAAATATTGGTGTAAACATGGATTACAAGTATATATTTAGTGAAAAGTGGAGCACAGTCACTTTCAGGTTGGAACACTTTGTCGGATTTATCATTACAAACTCGGTACATAATCTTCACCTCCATGTGATCTCTACAGCTCTTCACAATCGGTGTACATTTTGATTGTTATTTGAACATGTGTCAAGTTGTATACCATGGGTGTCCACCACACCAAAAAACCCACAAACCATTGTTTTATTAGTGATGGGCGACGAAGACCATTACTTTAAAGTAGATGTGCATTTTGTACATTATTTGAATTCGTGTTATTTGTAAGTAGATATGCATTTTGTACGTTATTTGAACACGTTACTTGTATACCATGGTTGTTCACACCACAAATGATTATTTTATTGGTGATGGCAGACCAGGACCACTTAATTTAGGAGCAGTCTAGAAATGCGACGATGTCTCCTACATGTTTGTAGGAGAAATTCTCGGGCGGTCGTCGTACTTTAAACTATTCTTTTTCCTACTCCATGCATTCACTAGTTTTGGTAGGAAGTAACCTACTTACCTGACCATTTGCACGGATGGGACGACCTGGATCGGTGCAAATGGTTGAATAAGTAGGTGACTCCGTTGGTAGATGTATCCTCAGGTCCCACGAAACAACAACTTACCATACCGCTTGTACCCTTGTCCCATCCCCACACAGCTGTATTTTGACATTTAATTTGAATTGACGGTACCTTGTCCCATCTTCACACAGCTGTATTTTGACATTTAATGCACGGAAATTTGAATTTCAAATGGCTAAAATGGATCTGAGGCCCATTCAAAATTTGAAAGTGCGATCCAGGTCTAGTATTGAGAGATTTTCTCCCCTGAAGATGAACCTTAATGTTGGAAAGAATTCTTCTCCTACTGATCTCGTGTTTTTTTATGCAGATTCTCAGCCAACAATTCCCAAGGTTTATAGTGGCCTCGAACTAGTTGGACTACGTTGCATCTTATGAGCAGTTGGGGTTAGATTCCTCTCCAGACCAGATATGTGATATAACCCTCTCGTAGCGCAGAGATAAGACTAAGGAGTTTATGATGGATTCTGTAACACATCAACTACATATGAGTTGATAAGATTGTGATGATTCTGTAACACAGAGGAGGAGTCTTCTGTAGAGGATCCGTTACCAAATTAGCTACAAATGAGTTGATAATGGTGGATCAAATTTTGTTTCCCAGTGTAAGGCATTGACTTTGAAACCACCATAATTATACTTAGGAACCCAATCACTTTCTTCACCACGTAAAGCTCTTAATCGAAAATCAATAAGTGAGTTGTGCACAACCATAACTATGAATAGAGATGACACCGAAAATAAACAAATAACTATTCCATATTAACTACTCTCTAAATCTCAACAATGACGACTTCACGTATCTAAACATATACAAATTACAAACTATATCTCCTATGTTCTCTAAAGTTACATGGATTGGCGTATAATTATGAAAACGCTTTTAAATAAATATGCTATGTTCATAAGCTAAGAATTTTGTAAGTAAATCTCCTATGTTCATGAAATATTAAAGTAAAATATAAAATCAAATGATAAAGTAATACAAAGTTCAATACAATATGAATATCTCAATGGAAATTGACACAAATTAATATCTAATAGCAAGATAAAATATAATTTAGTCAGATACAAACATATTCTTCTTCTTTTGAAATTGGTATTGGTATTGATATTGGAATTGGTGCTATTATCTGGCTGTAAATAGAAGAAAACAACAGGTTGCAGCGACATGGATATGAGAATATCAACACAATTACCAATATCGGTATGTTGGTCGTGATGGTTAGTGAAAGTTCCCCTTGCAAGCCACTGAAATTGAAATTCATATTTCAGGGAGATCAAGTGGATAATAATAATAATATTATTAATATGAAGGTCCCTCTAAATGCCAGAACTACAGGTCTCCCAGTAAGGGAGGTTCGCGTTAAAGAGGAACAAATTGGTTCTTTTGAAATTGCAGGAGCTACTCATTATTTTGATCATTTCTTAACGATCCAACTATTGAAAGAGGCTGAAAATAGATAATACATATCATGTATATAACCGACTTTAGCCGACTTCTATTCACCAATCCAGGTTTGCGTTAAAGAGGAACAAATTGGTTCTCTTGAAATTGCAAGAGCTACTAATTATTTTGATCAGTTCTTAACGATCCAACTATTGAAAGGAAATAAGGCTGAAAATAGATAATACATATCATGTATATAACCGACTTTAGCCGACTTCTATTCACCAATCCCTTGAAAGGTGTTCCATCCAATCTCCGTAATTGTATTGCACCTCCTTCAGAGATATGAATCACCACATATGGTCCCATTCAATGTGTTTTCAGCTTTCCCAGATGCTTTAAAAACTTACTGTCATACAAAAGAACAAGATCTCCAATGTGAAACTACTTGTTCTTAATGTGTTGGTTTTGCCATGCTTTTTGTCGTAGCTTCTTAACATTATGATGATATCCTATGATAAAGCATTATTCCTCCAACTGGAAAAGCTACAATAATATTTATTCAATAGCACCAATATCTGTCATCTCCATTATGGAATCTATCCTTATACTTGGTATACTGTATTCCATCGGCAATACAACCTCTTATCTATAATCCAGTCAAAATTTAGTTTTACCTGTTAACTTCTTATAGTTCGTGCCATAAGCCCATAGTACCACATAAATTTTCTGGTCCCAATCATCTCTTTGAACTTTTCAAATATTTGTCAATGTGTTTTCTAAGATCTTGTTGAATGCTTCAACAACACCATTAGCTTGTGGGTGATATGGTGTCGACTTTTTGTTTTGGATTTGGAATTCTTGACTTAGTTTGTTGATCAACTGATTGAAAAAGTGTGTGCCTTGATCACTTATCAAAATATTTGGGCATCCAAATCTAGTTACAACATTGTTGAACAAAACTTTTGTAGTAGTTGTAGCTGTACAATCGTTTACTAGCATTTCTTCAACCCATATAGTAAAGTAATCTATTGCAGTAATAATGTATCATGCACCTGTTCTTTTTCCTAGTAGATTGATTAGACCCACAAAATAAACATCCCAGTTGTCAAATTCCTATAACTTTATATGAGGTACTAACAACATTTCATCTCGTCACGATGGACTTTTTGGTTCTCTGACAGACATCACAGTTGCGACGATATTGTCTAGCATCCACATGTAAAGTAGGCCACCACAATCTTGCTTGTAATATATTTCGTACTGTATCTTTTCCAGTATAATGGACTCCTGCCACACCAACATGTGCTTCATTCAATATCATTGGTCGTGCATGTTCCAAGATACAATGATGAAGAATTTCATTTGGTCCCATTTTATATAGTTTCCCAACAATCAACTGAAAAATCTGTAGCTCATACAACTAATTGTTTTTTCTGCCCAATGTTGAATCCTTCAGGAGCATATGATGTACTCAAGAATTGTATAATATCCCTATAGTGATCATCAAACATCTTGACTGCAAATAATTTACCATCTGGAAGACTAGTATCGAGACTCACAAGTTCTTCTCCTCTTTCTAGCATAGACAAATGGTTGGGTCTGAAATTTAGTCAACCGGGATTAACAATGATTTCAAAGTTGAATCCTTGGAAGAGAAAAAGCCATTGAAAAATATTCCCGCCCAACATTGGATTATTGACTAGGTATTTCAATGCAGAATTATCTGTGTACATTTTAAAATGTCCACCCAAAAAATAGTGACGAAATTTATGAATAGTGTATACCATATCTAGTCTTTCTCTTTCCACTGTCATATAGTTCTTTGATGTTGATAATTTTTTGCTAGCGAAAGTAATAGGATGATCAATAGAACTTTTACAAGGTTGTACAAGTACAACAATGAGCGCGACAGACGACACATCGACATGTACATGAAACTCCTTTTTCAAGTCTGGAAAAACTATTATGGGAGTTGTAACCATCTTATTCTTTAGGCTGTCCATGCTTTCTTGGCAAGTTTTCACTCCACTGAAACTTAATATCCTTCTTTAATAAATTTTCCATAGGGGTAGTCACCTTTGCAAACCCTCTGATAAATTTTTGATCATATCCTATATGCCCCAATGTTGTTCTTAGCTGATTCATGGTCGAGGGTGGTGGTAGGTCGGTGATGATCGTAATTTTAGCAGGATCGACCAAGATTCCATCGTGAGAAACCACATGGCCCAAAATAATTCCAAACGAGGCACAAAAAATATATTTCTTTAGATTCATCGAAATATGATACTATCGACACCATTTTAGCATGATTCGAAGGTTCTCAATATGATCTTTAATGATCCCAAATACAGTTCAGTCATTGAAGTAGACCTCAAGAAACTTTTGAATACAATCCTTGAAAGCAACCACTACTATCTTGGAAAATATAGCAAGAGCGTTCTTGAGTCCAAAGTGCATTATTGTATATTGGAAACAGCCCCACTCCATTGCAAAAGTGGTCTTGTGTCGATCTTCGTTCGCAATTATGATATGAATAGACTTCTTAACTCCAGACACTCTCCAGTACCTCATCTATAAATAGTGTCAAAAATGGGTCATGCAAGAATGCATCATTTAACTTTCTTAATTCAATGCAAATACATACTTGTTTGCCAATCATATTATCTTTTACTACCATTGGGATAATCCACTCAGATTCTTTGACCAATTCTATGATACCTGCATCCATCATTCGATCTAACTCTCCTTTAATTTTATCTTTATATCATGGATTGAGTTGATACATGCATTGCTTAACATGATCTGTGTCGGGATTTAATGGAATCTTCATCTCTCCAACATCTCTGATAATTTCTTTCATCTCTAAAATTTTCATGGGAAACAGATCCTAAAACTCATGTAGTAAGTCTCTAATCTTTCCCACAATCGCATCGTCCCAATAATCTCCAATATTGGCAAACTTTGGATTCTCCGGGGAGCCAATATTCACTTTCTTGACTTTCAATATATTCAGAAATTGGTCACTTGAAATACCAAATCCTTCCACTGCACAAGTACATTCATACTCTAGGATGTTTACGTCATGCGGGTCATCATCATCATGTTCACCGTTCACATTATAGCACTCCATCCAGTTTTGGACTATCGCGCTGCTCTGATTAAAACTTGTCATTGACACAGGGACATATTAAAAAAAAAACTCTTGGCTACTTGTAGGGAAGCATCAATCGATGGATAGTAATCAACAAACTCAAACATTTGTGTAAAATTGGCAGCTAATTCTTCCCATTCAATTGTTCCACATCGCATCTCAACTAACGTGTACCATTTTCTTGGTATCATGTCCGATATATGTACAAACCGATGGACCCATTCCTATTGTGGGAATGCATCCCATGTCGCAGGTCAATATTCAATGTGCTCAGCAGGATTAGTCAATCCTGTGTACTTTTGACCACTATAGCCGATCTTTTCTCCAAATCATATCTCAATTAATCTTCGTCATTGCATCCATTCTGATATAGGTTGTTTATGTGTGACCACCATCTGGCAGTTGTAGCTTTCAATGCAAAATCTAGACCCGACAACCGCTGAGGTTCTATAACTCTTTCTTCAAATTATGTGAAAAAGATGTCAGGTTAGGTAAACCTTCATATGTGGCTATATCACTTACCTCGATACCTACCCATCCCACAGGTTGTGTAATTCTTGTGCATCTTCTCATTGATACTTCATGCGTTCAGTTCTACCAATTTTCCAGGGCTTCTCCAGAATCTGATGTGCAGGAGCTAATGCTTCATCAACTGAGCTTTCAATTAGCCATTGGATTTACATAATTGTCCATTGGAGACGTGAAGTTATAAAAATTGTCGAAATATCCTCCTTATCCTTCATTATTTACTTGCTCAACGCATCTATGAAATTCCCATGGATCAATGGGTGCGACCACCCGTAGATATGAGTATTCAAACATTAAAATCCTCTTTTTAAAGTTGATAATATTTTGATTATCAATTTCCCATTCGATCCCCGGAAGTGCACGATATAGATTGGTATCATCAATGTTATAGATGATTTTACCAGACTTGGTAGATCACACTTTTATGGCCTCACATGTCCCTATGCAAACTCCTTGAACACCCCTTACTCAAATTATACTTTGATGTCCCAAGAAATTCCCTAAAAAGCACATTTTTATTTGTATATGCGACTTTTAATCCAATACCCACGTGTACACGCAGAGTTTGAGCCAATACCCGCGTACATCAGGAAATGTGCATAAAAACAAAAATATTTGGAGTTTTACTGATTGAGTCCTAAATAAATTGACTTTTGGCCTTCCATATGCCTGGAAACACTCTAACTCGACCCTCCAATGTCCATTGGAGGGCTATATATTGAACCTCTTAGATGCATTGAAGGAGGAGAATTTTGGAGAGTAAGGAAACTATAGTTCATTGTTTCCTCACTTGTTTATGCTTGAGTCTGCATCCCTTTGTCCCTTTGGAGCACACATTTCTTCTCTTTCGAAGCTTTCCATTGCCTTGTAAGCTTGCCATTTCCTTGTAATCTTTCCATTAAGATGGAGTACTGAAGTGGTGGAGGCCCAAGTGGAGGAATCGGTTTCCTCGGTTCGACGAGGTGTCGACAAATTTTGTCATTGTTTTATTTCTGTTTATTATTAATAGGAATATCCATTTTTTGTCCAATACATGTGCATAACTATGACTATTTTGTCCATGAATGTAGTTATATTTTCCTATACATGATGGTTTATATATGCTAGAGTAGCACTGAAACTTTGATATATAGCATGATTTTCTTGTTTGCTGTCATTGATAGTGAATTGTGAATACAAGTGTGTTGGAAAAGCTCAACGAGGATCTACATCAACCGTCTGGAATAAGGTACGCTTCATATCCCTTAGTGTTAGATGCATTTATTTCTCTTGCATATTGGAATGGATTGATTTCTGGTGTCATCCAATCTGTTGTTGTCTACCCTAAGCCATAGGAAGTTTCTCTCCATAATAGAATTGGCGACTCCACTCGGGAGGTTCCTTTTTTTTCTTTGGTGATTGGGTGCACAATGTGTATCTTCATCCATTGACACTCCCCTAGAGTGGTTTGACCATTGGCTTGCTTTTTACCACTTTCTTCTCTATATACGCTGGTTTTGTCCTAAATGTCACGTACATACGCTGTTTTTGGCCAAAATGCCACGTACATACGCAGGTTTTGGCCTAAAAGTAGTGTACATACGTTAGTTTTGGCCTAAACGTGGTATACATACATCGATTTTGTCTTAAAATTCATGTACATCCTCCTTTTAGGTTGAGTTTGATGTGGGAAGTTGTTGGGTGGTTCGTGAGTATGGCTTGGTATTCCTGGATACTGACGTTGTCTATTCACTGCTTCCTTTGAAACCAGAGACCCCTTTTTCATTGATTTTTCTTTGAAAGTAGTTCTAGTCATTTATCTCCTTTTTTTTCCATTAGTGCATTAGTATTTTTGTCTTGGTGCCTTTCTTGGCTTGTGTTTGATGCTTGCTGCAGAGACTGAGAATTTTAATGACTTTTATTGCATTTTCATTATTTTATATTGAAAATACAAAATAATTATATAGTTGCATTCTTACTTGCATCTCACATATGGATTTAAGGAGGTATCTGCATTGGATTCTTGGATGAGAGTTGTGTTTAGGATTTTATATAGGAAGGATTGCATTGACATTGACAGAAATTTTATGCATTTCATGTAGTGGCATACCCCTTTCTTCATATTTAAAGACAAATTGAACTTGACATTGTTTGTTAGGTGTGCATATTTACTTTCATTGCTAAGTCATAACATCATTGGTTGCACAGTCATTTCCTTTGACTAATCACAACCCCTAAAATCAACACTTAATTTAAAATGAATTACAGATTTTTATTTGATAGGGTACATCAACAAGCTTAGGTTTTAGAGTCTTGGATTAGGCTTTGTGAGTAAATTTCTCCAAGACTACTAAACAAAACAAGTAGGTGTCTGTCTAGGTGAGAGAGTGAAATCCATGATATAAATGTAGTTCTCAAGAGGATCCTCTTACACAGGAGTTAAGAATGAGGCAACGTACATGTTTGTGGTGGGGATAGACCCTTGCCACTTTCTTTGTAGCGCCAGATATATTTGTAGGATATTATTCGTATATGGGGGATTTTGACGTACCTTTAGTGATTTCGAGCTTCGGGCTTTGCTACCCTGCCCATACAGTGGATCCTTCCTGCGAATATCTACATGAGCATCAGTTATATTGGAGTGAATTTAGTTTCCTTGCCTAGGTATCGTAGGGGGTACTTACAAAGGTTATTCTGTGAGTGTCCTGGCAAGGTAGAGGTCAGACAGTATAGTTGCTTTACATGTTGAATTTGAGGGCCACTATAATTGGTTACACACCTCTGCTTGTAGTATATGGGAGTTTCATGCCTCTCCTATGCGAGACATACCTGCTACATTTGGGAGCTCACTTATCCTCCCATTGGCTTGATTGCATTTTGGCTTTGATTTTATTAGAAGCGTGCTCTTTGTATGCTAGTTTTCTTTAAGGATCATGATTACTTACGTATATTTATGTTCTCTTGAGCTCGAGTACTTTTATGTTCGACATGCCTGATATCACTACTAGTATCCCATCACCCACTCCAGGTCCTAGTATGAACCATGGTGTTGGACTGGGGGGAACCATAGCCCCTTAACTTATTCATAGATTCAGTATTGGTCATATTCCACCCTCTACTCCATTTGTGGAGGATTTTCACTCCCTTCGTCTGGTCTTAACACCAATGTTCATTCTCACAGGGGTGGTAGTGGATACGTGAATGTTGGGTCTCCACCTTATAATGTCCCCTTTTAGGAAATTTATTAAAATTCCCAATTTTTCATTTTTTCACAATTTTGGCTCTTGACTAGTTTTGATGTCTAGACCTCCAAATTGACCCAAATGCTTCCAAATTTTCTCTGAAGGTACATGAATGATAATATAAATTAAATATGATGTTCATGTATTTTTTTTTACCTCCCAATTACTTCTGTATACTTGTTTAATGTTCTATTCAAAGCAAGAGTCTTTACTAGCAAATTGGGGCTCCAATTCCCCCTGGGTAATTGTCGAAAATGGCTT
>LPNX011235200.1:43943-101522 GCA_001517045.1 Pseudotsuga menziesii
CCGTAGGGGCAGGATTATTCATCTCCCTAGAAAATGCAAAAATTTCCTCATGGGTTGGTTCCAAGGTGTTGGAATTATGCACTTCTTCAAAAATGGTGTAACCATTTTCAAGAGGCAACTCAAGTTCCTCTTCCACCATTACTAGTGATTGGATGTCATCACTATAATCCTCAAGCACATCAAGAACCTGCAATTTTTCATGTTTCTCATGATCCATCATGTCATGAGAATCCTCCAAGCAATCTACCTTATGAAAATCTGAAACATCGGAGGAAAAACAAGTGTCTTGCAACTTTTCAAGAAGTTGCTCATTTTGAATTGTGAGCTTATCAATAACTTCATTATTCTTCAAGTAGGATTCATGTAACCATTCAATAAGCTCAATGACATTTTTTCTATCAAAAATCAAAGACATGAAATTACCTTTGATGTTGCACATTGTGTTGTCTGCCGATTGCACACCAGCAACAGGAATCTTTCGAAAGCTGTCTCCTCACTTGAGAAAGTGGGAGAGGTGTGACCTTGGGGGAAAGCATAGAGCTAGGTACTGTCACCTACTCCTAGCTCCTCCGTTTAGGCTAACTCCTAACGAATCCAAGGGGGGTAGTCCCTAACAAAGAGTTTTATATGGCTCAATGTTTAAGTTAATTCTTAGATGTTTCGGAGGTGGATGGGTGTTGTTTAGGAGTTATTGTGATTTAAGATGATTAATGTGATGAATTTAACACAAGACAAAGCAATCCACGTTGCTATCATCGGAATTGAAAGATAGACAAATATTTGAGAGCTTCACGAAATAGATAAAGCATTCACAGATATGATTTATAATCAAACATTCGATGGACAAATGGCCCAGATTATCAGCAGCGCGTAAAAGATAGGACCAGTGCGTATGGAGTCAACTTATCAGAGATGCTTCGAGTGTAAATATGATGTGAATCCCAAAATATGCCAGTGAATGTTAGGTTTTGCAAGTGCTCTTGGTAAGTTTTAAGAGTTTTTACTTGTGATCTTCGCTTATGGTAGCTGGATGTCATAACCGATAATACCTTCAGTGGCTCCGTGCGAAGACATGACGAACCTTTTTGGGGTCAAAGGTAAGTGTTCAATAACTTAACTACCAGTGCCCAGATTGGGTAACCTGGCACCCACACTTAGAATTTGCCCACATGCCTCGGTAGCCAGTGCGTTGGTTATGGGGAAAAGTTTTAGTTAAGTTCCTCTTGTGGGGTTTAGAGATCCAATACCGTTTCTGGGTATTCCGATCTAAGATCGGTCAGAGCATACTCCGTCAAGGAGGGAATAAGGTTAATTAATTAAAGGGGTGTGAGTTGCGAATTTCATTAAGTTAATTAATTAAAACTCTCTGACAGAGAGCGCTCTTGACCTTGTCTTATGATGAAGGTTCAAGAGACTTAGCTAAACTATATGCTTGATGCAAGGATATGCAGTGGGAATGCTCTCCAATAGAGAGTGCTCTTGACTTGGATTACGGCAAGTTCAAGAGACTTTCAAGATTAATTGATTAACTTATTAAACAATGAAAGGACAACTCTCCGATAGAGAGCACTCTTGATCTACAAAGTGAGATTTAAGAGATTTTTACTTTAAACGGTTGAATTACTTATGAAAGATACAAAAAATTAAAAGATGAAGTAATCAACCTAGTTAATGAAACAAAATGGGCTAATCTAACAATTAGTATCTACTTTGCAAAAAAAATGAAACTACTCTAAGTACTCGAAATAAATCTAAGCTAAGAACAAAAAACACTCTTCCCCAAATGGGGAAGAAAAACCAAGTATGGGAAGCCCTATCCCACTTAGCCTTGTTTTATTAATGAAGTACAAATGCCTTTGGAATTTAATCCTTGTCAAGACTTTGAGAAGTAACTTAAGTAAAAATGAAAAACTCTTATGAGTTTGTACAAAGGAGAATGACTTCTTTTTTGGCTTTGGATCCTTGTCTTTGGATCTAGTTCTGCTTGCTCTTTCTTGTTTGGTTTTGCTTTTGGTTCACCTGTGGATAAGAGCTCTAAACAAGGACTAGTAAGAGTGTTAGGAAACCAATTTTAACCGGTGATTCAAAAAGATTAAGTGGATGAGAAGACAAGTGCCTTATGAGATGAAATAAAAGATCAAAACAATGGAATGAGATCCAAAATCAAAACTTGGAAAGGTTCAGACAAGCTCACCGTTTTTTATGTAAAATGCACGATTTTTGACGAAACGAATTGGGACTTTTTGCAAATTTAAAATTAAAGATTTTTTAATATTGTAGGCTAATTTCCAGAATCTGGAAAATAACAGAAAATTGCAGAAAATTAGTAAAAAAACAAGTACAAAATTGCACGTTTTTTGAGAAAAAGTCAAAAAATAAAAAATAAAAAATTTTGAAAAAATTCCTGATTTTAATGAATTTCAAAAATTTAGAATTAACAGAAAAGAGTCAAAAATCAGCCCAAAAACCAACGAGCTTGAAACGACACGCTTTTCAAGAAAAAGTCAAAAACTTAAAAAATAAAATTTTTGAAAATTTTCTGATTTTTAATGAATTTCCAGAATTTAGAATGAACAAAAAAAAGCAAAAAATCAGCCCAAAAAACAACGAGCTTGAAATGGCATGCTTTTCGAGAAAAAGTCAAAAAATAAAAAAATTAATTTTTTTTGAAAATTTTTGAATTTTTATTTTTATTTTTAATGAATTTCTAGAATTTAGAATTAATGGAAAATACAGAAAACCAGTAAACCTAAAAAAATGGAAAATTTGTACGTTTTTCGAGAAAATTCATGCACGTTTTCCAAGGCAAAAAAGAAACATGGATTTACAAACTTGAAATGAGACTAGGATCTTAGATCTAGTAAAAGTTAAAGATTTGAAAACAGTAGATCTAAACCCAACAAATAGATCAAAGTATGAATCTTTGATTTACTTTAGCCAATCATAATGCAAGATCTAGAAGTGTGAATAAATTGAAAATACTTGCACTACTTGGAAAACAAATTGATAGGATAAAACCTGTAAAAATGTAGATCCGCTTTGTAGTAACCAATGTAACCAATAGATTTTTTGAAGTTTGTGGTTTGATGGATGAGGCAAGCAAGGCCTTCGTTTCTTGATTTCTTAAAGTAGAAGACTCCCTTAGGCACCTGTAGAATGAATGCATAAACCAAACAAGAGCTCTTGTGTTTGGGAGAATACCTGAAAGCCACAAAACTTAAGAGAAAAGCACAGATCAAATAATATTGTGCTAGATTGTTAGCCTTCTAATCACAAGATCATATACTTAAGAATCAAAAGAAATGAACTAAGAATGGTATCACCTTGAACAAGATGAAGCATGGAACACAAATAACTCCCACATGGACCTCCAAAGTCTTCTTGCTTTATTCAAATTCAAAAGATATTACAAATTTTTTCAGAGTGTACTTGCACAAATTCTCCATCTCAATAGAGCTGAAAGAGCCTCTATTTAACAAATGAGAGAGTGCTAAAACCCTAAAACCAGAAAACCAACCCTAACCAGCTTAACCACCTAACAAAGAGCCCAGACCTAAACCAGAGAACTGTGAGTGAGGGGAGGCCTCCACCCAGGCAAGGCGCCCCAAACCTATGCACTCCAAACCAGACCACTCCAAACCTGTGCACTGAAAACAAGACAAGGATGAGGCCACACATGTGATGACGCCCTCATGAGGAGAGAGGGGCGTGAATAGCTTAAGGAGGCGTCTGGATGTAGGTAAGCTCATCCTTTAGGTCTGGAAGGAGCCTGAGCTAGGTTTGGGAAGCCCATTGATGGTGCAAGCTTCAGTCTTCAAATCGATCAAATCACTGAACCAATGAGTGCTCTCCATCTCATCTTTAGCTGGAGATGACATGTCTGCTAATCGATAATAAATTAATTGCTCTCTTAATGATGACTGAAGCTGAGTTATGATAACTCCAATCATCATAAGTGCTCCATGAGATGTCATTTATCCTTTTATTTCACTGAATTTGGATTAATTTGGAGAGTTTTAATTTTCTCCAAAATAATAATTTTTTAATAAAAATTCATTTTTTTACTCAAAACTGATTTTTTTGAGTAAAATAGCATTATGTGTCCGATTGTTGATCTGAAAGTTGGTTCTAACTGGCTGGCTGATTGAGAATGATTTTTGGCTTAAGATTAGAGCCTTCAATCACTGAATTCAGAGCCTGGATGACTTATTTACCATGAACGGGTTTTTACCATTTAATTTATGGAAAAATTAACCCAAAAAACTTAGGAAAAGTAATTAAAAATTAAAAATTAAAAAAAAAAATTTCATTGTTCGAAAAAGATTTTTTCAATTTTTTTTAATGTGTCTAGATGACTTAGGACATGACCATGATCTATCTAAATAATTTTTAGTAGGCTTATAACACTCAGGTGGGCTCTAATAACCCCCCAAGGCTCAGAATTCAACATCGGGCATTCCAGCTTTGTAGAAAGCGGGAGAAAACCTCATCAATTATACTTGGCTAAAGGCAAAGCATAATTGTCAGGGGAAAAAAACTCCCTGGAATACCTTATTTGAGATTCTACGTCCTAGTAGACCGAACCACTGAAAAATATCCTACTAGCACATTTTATTACAAACCCCGTGGGGCCATGGTCAAAGTTATTCAAATAAAAAAGCGACTAGCCAATATTGGCTAGACAAGCAGATGGATCAACTAATACACTGGAATCAGACATTAAACATGTCTGTCAACCGGCGGCTCCTCAGGTAATCCGACTAAGTGCAAAATTAGTGGATAACACATTGCTCTTTGGATCTTCTCCATGTCTTCAAGGAAGGATGGATCCTCAAAGGAAGTAGCTCTCCAACAAGAATTTGATACCAATGCTTGAGTGTCATGGAGTATGCTAAGGGCCTCTTGGATCTTCTTTTCATTCATCTTTAACGACCCTTCAATAAAACGAGGCTCCTGCAAATGAACCTCCTCATCTTCTTTCTTCTTGCTTGGACCAACTTCATGAAGCTCAAGTGGTGATGGGGAAGTTGATCTTGTTTCTTCTTCAACAGCTACAAGTTCTTCATTTTCAGGTTTAATGGAAGTTTGTCTTGCAGCAACACTTTCAAAATTGATCTCTATGTCACCAACATGGAGGTGTGAGCACCCATCAGTAGGTGCTCCTTCATAGTTCAAGCATCCATTAGTAGCTTCTCCTTGGTCCATGTCCATAGTATAATTTGTTTCGGAATGATATTCAATAGTTTCAAGGTACTCTTCTTCCTTCTCATGTGATGTTTCCTCATCTTTTTCAAAATCATTTGGGAGTGAATTTCGATCCTCTTCACGTAATGCCTTTTCTTCTTCATCACCCACAGAAATTTGTAGCTCCTTGGTCTCCTCCCTACTTGTGCATTGATTATTATTCCTTAATGAGTTCTTATTTGAATTATTTTTTATAAATTCCTTCAACCAATCCTTAAGGTCTTCACAATGAATAGTTTTATGTGCCAATTTGAATGCTTGCTTAACCTACCTGGACATATCATCACCACATGGATTAAAGAATTTATTCAATTCATATATACCATCCATAACTTCAATAGGTGCCAATACCATGCTCTGATACCACTGTAAGGTCCCCTTTTAGGAAATTTATTAAAATGCCCAATTTTCCAATTTTTTCACAATTTTGGCTCTTAACTAGTTTTGATGTCTAGACCTCCAAATTGACCCAAATGCTTTCAAATTTTCTCTAAAGGTACATGAATGATAATATAATTTAAATATGATTTTCATGTATGTTTTTTGACCTCCCAATTACTTATGTAAACTTGTTTAATGTTCTTTTCAAAGCAGGAGTCTTTACTAGCAAATTGTGGCTCCAATTCCCCCTGGGTAATTGTCGGAAACAACTTCACAAATGATCCCAAAGTCACTTGAATTTATGAAAATAGGTTGGGTATGTGTAAGGGACCTTTTAAAATTCTCATATGCATCATGTTTTAGTTTATACAGGCTGTTATGACTCTTTCCAAAACAACTCCCAAGTCACAATTTCGACCCTTGGGGAAAATGCACCAAATCTTCTCCCAATGCAATAAAAATGAGTAAAATGGATTCCAATGCTTAATTAATGAAAATGGGACTTGAAATAAACATTAATTATAGTCCATCCATAATACATTTATCAGAGATACATTCCTCCATTTGAAATAATAAGCATTACCATGGCATATATCAAAATGGAGTGGAAATGGTCATTGTTTGCTCATTAAAAGTCATTTTGACATACAAATCTTGGGAATTTCGAGTTGAAACTTTTTGAGAATGAATAAAATAGAATATTTAACTGATTCCAATCATAAATGGACAATGAAAGTCTCTCCCAATTTCAAATCATCAGCATTACAATGGTTCACAGCAAGATAGTGGGGAAATGACACTATTTCTTCATTGTTCAACATTTTTACATTAATTATTTTGGGTATTTCGACCTGAGAGTCTTCTAAACATGAAATACAGAGCATATACATAATAACACAAGATAATGAGCATTATAATATTCCCCAAAGAGATCAATATATCACCCAAAGCACAATCCCTCCATTGGCATGAATATGGTGTGAAAACTGGAAATAGTTGAGAGAGAGTGCTGCAATAGAAGAATACACATTATTTCCTGTAGATTACACCTAAAAATAAGACTCCATTAAAGCTCCATGAAATACCTGAGTGGCCTTTCCAAACACCAACTAGGATGGGAATCTTTCACCCTCAAAATTGGCTTAAGCAAGAAAACTAGTCATCCACTAGCTCTCACAATTCACAAATGACAATTTCACAAATGAGCAAAAGATTATTCTCATGGATGATCCCTGTATTTTATAAACATTATTAGTCTTCTAAGTTTCTAAATCCATCCATAAACCAAATCCAAGTAGAATTGGTGTGGCTTCTCATGCTATGCCATGTGGCCTCTCTCTTTACCTTCTCTCTTCTCCCAAATTTGAGTAGGAGCCTCTTGGCCTTCTCCAACTCCCAATTTCGACCTCTAATATGCTCTATTCAGTGCTGACATGTCAATATGCCAGTATTTCAGCCTTCATATCTGACTTGTGTCATAACTGTCATAGAATCTCCATCATTGATGTCATAGATGTCATAAATGTAAGGGGAATCTAGCCAAGTGTCCATGAAACTCCCATTTGGCTCTTCCTCTCCCATATAAGTTACAATTCATCCCAATTTAGACCTCTGAAGTATATTGACAATTATATTAGCCTTATAATCCATCCAAAAACATTAGGCTTTCCCTATATTCGAATTTGCAAGAGAAAGATACCATTTAACATAGGAATTCTAGCTAGTGTGGGCCCCATAGTCTCCATGTGTCTTCATGCTCTATTGCAACTTCCATTTTCTCTTGTATTTATTTAATAAGATCAATTATTAAGTATTTATACTCTTCTAATGTTTAAACATCATTTATTATCCCCCTTATTCCAAATATCAAATCTTCCACCCCCAAGCTAGGAAACTAGTGATTTTCCACCTTGGCAATTATTTGACTTTTAGCATCCCTTTGAAAAATTTCATGAATATGGAAAATGTGATTTGGCTATTGTGACCCAATGTAAAATTTGGGACATTACACACCTTAAATTCCTTCTTATGTCCCATATTCCACCGCACCGTTTCCTTTGAATATAGTTGTCATGATCAATCCTCCCTATATCATATGGTTTAGACTCTTTACTGACTGTTTCCAGTTGTTTTTGACTAATATTGTTGTCATGTAGGGTCCATTTTTTGTACACTCTCTCCAAGGATTTGACCCTTTTGTGCCCATGAAAGGTATAATTTTGAATTGGCATATAGGATAGGATCACATTTCTACTTGCATTATGCATCGCCTTATGACCATGTCACCTTGACTATAGGTAGAGCCCACTTCATAATGTCAAAGAACATCCATATTGCTATTAAAAGTGGAATTATGTAAGTGGTAGAGCCTTCCTATTAATGGGTGCCCTAGTTAGATCCCTCTTTGCAATTTGGTACCCATGCTGATATTTCTCCACTAGGTTTGGGAGTCCTTTATAGTCTTGCCATGTCCTTGAGAAAGAGCCTCATACCCCTCTTGAACTTTATGCTTGCCATATCCTGCAGGGACTCCCTTCTATATCAAGTTGTAATTGCATTTCATGTGTTTTGCTTTCTTTATTGAGCTTTATGTCAGCTCCTCGCTTTAGAGTTATAAGCCATGTAGCCTGAGCTTGTCTCAATCAATCCTAGCTAAGAAGAGCCTTTTATATATCCTTTGCAGCTTGATCATCCCTTACCGGGAGGAGACCTTCCCCCGAGTGTCCTCATCCTGCACATGCTTCCTTGCATTGAGCATAGGTATGTTCCACTGCTTGGAACTAGTTTTCTTTTTCATGACCTCGTCTCCTCTTAGTTGTATACTATAAGCACTTTTATTATTTTTCAAGCTTTCTAATATGGAAAATTCCAAAAAAATAAAAAAAACATAAAAAGTCAGAGGGAAATGATATTACTTTCAGCAGTTGCCAATTCGTGTCGCCTTCAAGCGTATCACTATATACAAAATCCATTAGTTGGGTTATTAGTATGACTTTAGGAGTTGTACTCATTACTCGGAGCCTTCTCCACTGACTGGTTATGCTTCCAACCCGTATGGAGCCTCTGTCGATGCCTTATGTGTCACAGAGATGTCCCAGTTTGCATGTCAAGTCTATGCTGCCTATTTTCAGTCACCATTTGCCTTATGATCTTGTTCAAAGGAATTTTTATCCTGATTCAGCCATTCCTCAGTTATCTTGTCTTTGCATGTCATCCATTCTTGATACAGTTACTGGCTCGTGCACATTTTGTTCATCCGAGTTCTTCCAAATTATCCATCATTGTTGAGTACCTCGTGTTGGTTGATGGGGGATGCCTTAATGCTCTCCTTCTAGCGGATTCCATTCCATTGACTTCAGATCATTTATTCTGGAATAGGAATCTAGAATCCACTTAGTGCCTTGAGACTTACATTCTTCAATGGGAGGTTCTCTCACCATCGACATTTTTGGGAATACATTAGTGTCCCTTGATTAATAGATTCTTTCAAGTGTTCGACCTCAACACATTTATTCACACTTGTTAGATATCACTCTGTACCCTGATTCCCATTATCATTATCTTGCATATGTTAATAGTATACATCAATGACCAGTAATTAGATGATGGACCATCATGCTCGACCTCGACACCTTTATTTGTGTGATGGGACATGTACTCACAGCAGTTTGCGTAGAAGACCTCCGATCTTGGTGGCATTACAAATATGCTACCTCCTTGATCATGCCAGTATTTATGAGATGCCATTTCTCATGACCAGATTCCATTATATTATCAGATATCTTCATCCACTATGGAGATCTTGTTCATTGTATATTGAACATGGTGATGACCGCACATGAAATTTGTATATCATTCCTATTCATGGCCATTTTACTCTTATGTATTGGTGACTGCTACATGTATATTTGCAGTCACATGCTGAGATTTATCATTGTAATGTACTAATGAGTGGTTGGTTCTTCCACCTGGGTCTTCATTACTCCACTTCTGGGATGGATATAATGTATTTCAGCCATCATGTTACCCCTCTGACCTCACACATTAGGGGGCATTTGTTATAGTTGATTTTACCACATGTTGCAGCTGCAACATTTTCCCAAAATTCAAAAAAATTCGGGACCCTCCTTTTGCTTATATTGGTTTGATTTTCTTTTTTGATTTGGTTTAATAACTCTTCAGAAAGACTTTTCCTAATGCTATAAATGATCCACTACTTGTTTGAGTTTACCATTGCCTTTGAATGCATTTTTGAGTGTGTGAATCGGAAATTTGTTTACTTGCACTCTCGTCATTGCGGAGAAGTAATAAGCAACTAGTTTCGATCGCTCCGATGCTTAATCTTGCAAGCTCCGATGCGTTATTGACTTCTCCCGGATATCTCAGTGGTTCTCCTAGTTCTTTTACCACCCGACGTTGCGGAAGAGATGTTCTTGTGACCTCTGATCCTTGTGTTTCCGCCGTCTGATGTTTCTCCCGCCACTTATGGCTGACCATATATATATATGGGGTCGAGTGTTGATTATTCTATTGCTATTTTGGACTGTCATGCACTGTCGTTTTCATGTGCTATTATTCGCTCGAGCTCGCCAGGACCCCTGTTGTCAGTGTACCCTCATTCCCAGGTGGATCAATCATGGAAACTTAACAGTTTTCTCCTGCTAGTCGCGCAGCAGTGCCAGGTAGGCTCTTGTATGCATTATCCCATTCCGTTCAAGCATTTTGATTTTGTTCCACGGTTAGGTTTTTTGTGACCGTTTTCCATTGGTCCCCATCATTTACATGTTTATATGCTGGGGCGTGTAGCGTAACAGTCAGTGGGGGATTTTTGTGGCCCACGGGGTAGTTTTCCTCCGCGGCCGTTATGATTTTCGACCCTGCACTTGGTGGTTGGGGAAATTGGTGTAGACGGCCGTTACGCTGTCTGCACCAGTCTGCCCCGTTTTATGATAGGTCGTTATGGGAAGGTTTTTCATGGCCTCCATGTGAATTTTGGACTGGTTTCCCCCTCTCATGTTGCCCTCATCCTCAAACCATGCCGCTTTTACCCCTCTGTTTCGAAGATACCTAGTTCATGGTCGGTTTCGAACATGAGCCGGTCTGGGGGTGTATCACGGCACAGCATTATATTGACCGTAGATGGCACATAGCAGTGTTTTTCCTGAAATTCCCCATTGAATGGATTGAATAAGTCCTCCTGTCATTCTACATAGCGCAATGATCATGGTGCCCACAGAGAGCCCAAGGTTTCTTCATTTTAATGTAGATTTTGTTTCCCACTCAAGTTTTGTTGATGGAGCCATTCTTAGTATTAAACAGAAGTATTAGTGTACACATATTTGCTTCATTTAATTAACTTCCATCACATTAAACATAGATGAGGTAAAACACTGTACATTGTTATCTCAATCAGTGCAACTTATCTAGAAATGGCCTAATGATTACAATTTCATATATGATAGGAAGATTCCGAACTCAAAATGTTGAAGCGTCAAAAGAAGAAGGTCCCTATGGTCGAAGAGGATCCCGATGTTGAAATCATCACCAAAAATGAATATATCTATGAAGATAGCAAGTGCATAACTGGTGTAGAGCCTGAGTATCAGTGGGGAGACATCTACAGGTTGATCACGCACCGAGAGGTGCCTGATATAGGCTTTGAGGAAGAAGGCATATACGCAAATATAGAAAGGTCTTCACTGATGAAGATTTCTACAAGACCAGAGCTCTTTCCATGCTCTGAAGTGATTGGGTGGATTTTTCCCAGGGCAGATGTAACCACTATGATCCTTGAGAATTTTGAAAAACAAGGCTATGCTGCCTATAGCCCAGGATGTGTAGCCCTGGCCTACCACCTTCCAGAAGCATAAATATTTCTAACTGAAGATTGGCTGAGAAACATCAGTATGGACCTCATCGAGACCTTTAAGAGAATGATAATGCCTGGAAGAAACTTTAGAACCAGGCTGACAGCGGAATATGACACCGCGAGCTTAAGGACCCCGTACAGGTTCATTGCCTTAATGCTCAATAGAATTTTTGGAAGAGCTCATGGAAAAAGCTTCAAATTGGAGTGCATGCCAATTATTTTTTATGTCACGACATAGGGGACCATTTTCAACTGGGCCAACATAGTGTCAAATAGTCTTTTAGCCTGCTTGGCCTCAGCCTTGGGAGGAGTGTCCTAAAAGAGGTCAGAATTTTACATGAGCTCAAAATTCATTGATTGCATACTATGCAATCAATATTTCCCTGGCCTAAGGTGCATCTGGGACAGGGAAAGGATACCTGTTTACTCCGCATACAAGCCACTATGGGCTCAAGTACCACAGTCACTACAGGGAGGTCTGTGAACATTTTATCATGCCCTTGTATACTCTCATTTTCTTGAAAGAATGTGACTGCATGTCCGAGGAGGCACTGCAGGTGATCGAGGAATATGCTGATTATTACCTGACTGAGGAGGGGCTCTACTTCAGAATGTTTGGAGGTTCTAGAGCACCCTCCCTACTGCCCAAATATGCCACAGACTATATCATTCATAAAGAGGTAGTTAGGCAAGTCTTCCTAGATGGCATAGGAAGCTTTTTATTTGAGCATAAGAAGGCTGCATATCCCCCTTTGCCTTTCAAGTTGGGGAGTTATAAGTTTACCAGAGTAAAGAAGGCAGATCAGTTCATGGAAGAGTTGGATAAGTTTCATTTTGGTGAAATTCCCTTCCACAGGAATGAATCCCACAATAAGGTTGCTGAACACTGCAAAAAGGACAACGTCCATTTTGAATACACTCACTATTGGGACAGAGAAGATTCTGTCTTCCGTAGTGCTTTGAACATAACAGCCTTGAGGAAAAGGTTCAAAAAGAAGATCACCACCAAAGGTGGGAAGGGGTAGGATGAACAAGCAAAGGCCGATGAGGAAACATGGAAAAGAAACGAAGAAGCCCAAAGGTTAGCCCAAGAAGCTGAAGGGTGGCTGAAGGGAGAAGAGGAAGAGAAAAGAAGAGCTGCACAAGAGGTAGGCAGAAAAGTAGAAGAAGATGCAAGAATTAAAGAATAAGAAAGAAAAAGGAAGCTAGATGAGGAGCTTAAAAAACAGGAGGCAGAGAGGATGAAGCTGACCCAGACAGTGACAGAACAGTCAGCCTCTGACACAGCTGACATTCAGACCTAGGACGTGGAGAACCCTAATGTTCAGGACCCAGATGTACCTGCTGTCAGCCCACCTGGACATTCTATGGCCCCCACACTTAGACTGGTCCCCTTTGAATAGAAGATAGAGGAAGAAATCCTTGATTTTAATACTATCTTCTATGATAAGGAAAGAAAGAGGATAGTGAAAAGAACTAAAAAGAAGGTTGAAATAGGGGGTCTGTCTAGGAAGATGATAATGGATACGACCATTGTATATGGAACGGACCGAGATCCCAGATTCACTGTTAGAACAGGAGCTGCATTGATCGACACTTCGGAGGACAATGTAGACAAAATAATGACAGATCTGGAGCAATCTAAGAAGTCTTCTTCTCAACTGAAAGACACATTGAGAAAAGAAAGAGAAGAAAACAGTAAGTTGAAGAGAAAATTTGAAGACATGCAAAGGGATATAAAGTATTCAAGGGAAGAACTTCAAGTTCTCCAAGTAGAGAGAAGATCGATGGAGACCGCCTAGGAGTGTTTGGAAAAGATACAACAAGAATACCAAGAATTGAGGGCGGAGAAGGAACAACTGGTTGGGAAGATAGAAGATCTAGAGCTGCAAAAGACCACCTTGGAGGTGAATGAGAAGCAATCTCAAGAACAAGAGGCAAAACTTCAAGAGCAAGTTACCTCACTAACAACAGCTTTATAGGAAGCAAAAGATCAGCAGGTTAATCTCCAACCTTTCAAGGAACATGTGCTGGCACAAAAGGCCAAGATGCTTCAGCTACAGACTGCCATAGAAGAGGAAAGATGAAAAGTTTTGCAAGTAGATGGTTGATTGGAGGAGATTCTGGAGACCTCCTCATATTTTTTTGATAGATCCCAGGACATCCTGGAAGTCTTGACAGTAAGGATGGAAAGGATAGAGAATGATGAAGAAACTCCTGCAGAGCTGCCCTCGAAATACTGACAGACCCTTAAGAAGGATTACGACTTATTAGAGTTTGCTATTAACACAGCCGAGGAATTCAAAAAGGCTGTTAGAAAGATGAAAGGGGCATGTATAGAATTCTTCAGGAGGCTCCTAATTACCTATAACCGATGCCAAGTAGAAGCTGAACAGAGAATAGATGTGTTTTCGGACCACAA
Source organism: Pseudotsuga menziesii (assembly GCA_001517045.1). NCBI lineage: Eukaryota > Viridiplantae > Streptophyta > Pinopsida > Pinales > Pinaceae > Pseudotsuga > Pseudotsuga menziesii. The sequence goes on from LPNX011235200.1 coordinate 57,860, forward strand.
CTTATTTGTGGAAATTTTGCAGAAAAGGTACCAAGAGGAGGAAGCAAAAATACAGCACATTAAAGCTCTTGATGACAAGATCTTAAGGAATGAAGTAGATCATGTCGTAGTCAGTGTGCAGCTATTAGAAGATCAGCTTCGTTTGAGTGCAGCCAGAATTGAAGCCATCAAGAACCAGGCTGCGAAATTTGAGATAAACATTTGTTTTTTGGAACCTATTGAGTTTGAAGGCATTGCCTCAGAGGCTTTAGCTTGGAAGAAATTTCTAAATGCTCAGGCGGGGCCCTCCTCGTGAATGATTGTTCACTTTTGTAATATGTAACAATTTTGTAAACACTTGTAAAAGTGCAATTTTGAGAGGCGAAGAGTTGGGGAAGCCCAAAGGTTATTTGTGGGCAGCCCAACAGTCTTATTCTTTTTGTATAAATATAGAGGACTTAGAAGAAGAAAGGGATTTTTCCCAGTTAGATAAGAAAAGAGATATTGTAAGAAGAACTACTTTTTTTTGCAATAAAGAATTATTGTTTGCCTGTCGGAGAAGGTTTGGTGGGACGTTCAAATGTTATGCTATGGATTGGTGAAAGATGAACTATTTCATTTTTCCAGTTTTTGTCCATCAATTGTGAGATCGTTCTAACTCTTAGGGCTTTTGTTCTTGTTTGAATAATTTCTGGTTTATTTTGTGAAATTACCACCATGAGTAATGAATGCTATTCATAAGCAGTTGGCTATCTGATTGTTTAAATATCTTTAATCGTTCATGTGTTGTGGGAAGGAATATAAGCTATCTATAGTTTCTCTTTATAATGCATGTACAATATACATTGCTCATTGATAAGTTACAATTTGGCTCCCCGAGGATAGGTAGATAGTTAATTTTACTTTATTACTGCATATGTGATTTAGATGCTTATGAGTTCTAAGACAAGAGGTAAGAACCTGCGCATCACTTTGTGACTACTCTTTGCATCCTTTATCACCCTGCATTGTTAATTAGGCACGTGCATATCATATCTTAAGTCAAAAATACAAAAATATATACGGTGGACCGAGCCGCAACCGGTAAACCCTTTTAGTTTTGTTACTTGACCTACGGTAGTCGGACCGCAAACCGGACGGTCCCTACACCAAACAGTCATGGGCTAGTTGGGAACGTTGACTGGGGAGAATCTCTTGCTGTTGCTGCCTGCAAATTTCCAGGCCTCAACTGTTTCTAGCGCTAGAAGGAGGGCCGCCAGTGCATGGCTGGCCAGGGAAACCTATTTTCCCGAGATTACCCCACTAGCAGATATTTGGAAGTTTTTGACCTGACCCAAGTACTTAGAGTCTGGAAGAACTTGTAGAGGCAAACTTATAGGTTTTGTTTCCACCTTTGAAGCAAGTAAGCCCGGTTTCACCTTACAGTGTCCCTTACTCAGACCCTTTTTCTTTTACCTTTGCTCATGGCTGGTATAAATGTGAATCAGCCCAACCCACCACCGGCTTGGAAAGCTAGATCACCCTTGAACCTAACCCCTCCATTGCATAACCTACCTCAAGTTTTTGAGAAGCTGCTGCCTAAGTTTGATCCCGATGAAAGGATTGCTGTAGATGGCCACTTGCAAAGTTTCTATTTGGCAATAGAAGGGCTGAGGGCCGGGGAACACGAGGACATGGTCTGTAGATTGTTCCCACATACCCTTAAAGGAGCAGCAACATCCTGGTATTTTGGTTTTCCTGCAAACTCTATTCCCGATTGGGACACCTTCGAAAGGATTTTCAGAAGTAAATACGCAGCCCAAAAGACACATGCCTCACTAATGAAAGGTCTTGGTTTTAAAAAAAAAGAAAAGAACGAGAAGGTACATCATTTCACTCAAAGGTTTTCAACATACTTAAAAAACTTTTCTGAAACTGATAGACCCTCAGACAAGGTCCTAATTGAATATTATACCTCATCCCTAGGACCTGAGCTGGCCATGTTTGCCAAAATGAAGGCCAAGTCCACTTTAGCAGAGACTTATGAGGAGGCAGAAAAGGTAGAGGCTGAAATAGAAAGTATAGAAGACTATCCTAAGCAACCTGAAGAAAAAACTATCGGGAGAAGAGCCTTATTGCTGTCTAAACCTAAGGAGGAGCAATCACAGGATTTTGAGGGAATGCTGAAAATGATTCAAAAACTCTCCAACTGAATAATAGATCTGGAGAAAGAAAGGGAAGTTCAGAAAACTTATAAACCTTACTACCAAAAAAGGGAGGATAACAACCAATTGAAAATCCCTCCACCAAATTTAGCATCAATGAATATAACAGAGGTAGGGGGGGACAATTTCTGCACTTTTCACCAACAACCTCATTCTGAAAAGAATTGTCCTCAATGGTTAAATTCGATGACATTGGTAATGAATCAGTTGCTGGACTCTGAATTTACTAAGGACAGTGGTAAAGAGGAAAAGAATAACCAGACCATAGAGAAACAAGAAGATGATACGATGTTCTTATGGGACGGTGTCTCGCTTTTCGATATAGAAGGGAGCATTCTTAAACCCAAAAACATACCAATAGCAAAAAAAGACATGGATCTGATAATTAAAGACAATGCAACAATTTCAAAGATTAAGAGGTTGCAAATGAATGTCAAGAGACAGATAAATGCCAATGTTGAGGATAAAACACATGAAGTCACTACTGTCAACCAGGAAACAGAACAAATCGACAAGCCTCTCAAACTTGTGGAAGGACAGGTAGATGTTAATGAAGGAAACATTGAAGAAATTGAGGAGCTTAAAAAATATGTACCCACTAAAAACTAGCCGGGAGAAGAAGACATTGAACCAAGTTGGGAAGAAAAAGCTAAAACCCCACCTTTTCTTTTGACTCTAGAAGTGCTGAATCATAATGTGCATAATTGCTGGGTAGATTCTGGATCATCGGTGAATGTTATGCCACTTGAAGTTTGCAAAAAGATTAATGGGCAGCCAAAGCCCACAGCCTGGGAAGTAGTGCAACTAGATAGAACGAGTGTCAAAGTAGTAGGAGAAATGGAGAATGTTCTCATACGCTTATCTGCAAGTAACAAGATATGTCAATTTATTGACATTATGGTTGCTGATATACCAGATGGATATGGGCTCATTCTGAATCGAGATTGGTCTGCCAGATTAAAGGTTTATTTTGCTTCAGATTGGTCTCATTTATGGTTACCTCATAGGGGTACCCCAAATCAGATTAAAATTTTGAGAGAACCTTACATGAAACATACTGTCACTAAGCTGGGGGAAGGTAATGAATCTGCTAATTCTGTCCTGGGAAATTATCTAACAAAGCTTGAACTAAGATATCATAACTCAATAAAGGGCAGTTTTATGATTGACGCTCAGCCTGAACTCCTTCAACTTTCTCAAGCTGATAAGGATGACTGTAGACTAGTAGACATGGTTTCAATTTCAAAAATGGTACAATTAGACCATGGATAGGTTTTTTGGCCTACACTACAGCCTAGCCCTTTAACTCGTTAGATTGAAGAATTTTTTAAGGGTGGGCACACATTTTTTCTTTTTGGCTTTGTACATAAATAAATTGATGTTGTTTTCTTTTGGTTTAATTCTTTGTTGCTAGTTCTTTGGTTTTGAATAAAGAGGCAAACTTTTGGTTGCAATGGAAACATCAGGGTTCTTAATTAACTGAAATCTTAAGCAAAAGACTATGCATTTAACCAATCGAATGTCTTCTAGTGGGAAGTGTTCCTAATTGGCCATGCATTCATTGAAGTCCTACTTATCCCCTGGTTACTAACTCAGAATTAAGAGGTCTGGAATACTATTTCGAGGCTCCATCCATTTCACATCTAAAGTGTCCAAGGGAGTGATAGCGAAGGACCCACGGAAAGGAAGCAAGGTAAATAGTGCATTATATATAAATGATCCCATGCCATGATTTCAGAAAAGCCTAAAGGCTATCAAGAGTCAAAACTCCTTAAAGAAACAATACATATCAAAGCAAAGTATCAAAAGCATGAATCTCAAATTGCCAAAAGTTCTTCTCCGTCCGTGAGATGAGAAGTAAATTCTTCTCTCACACAAAAGGACGCCATGGATAGAGGAGCCTAAATAAAATTCAAAAAGAAAGGCAGATGGAGGACTCAAAAGAACTAAAGTTCAAATGGCACGTAAGTGCAATTAGAATGGGAATGAGGAACAAAGGAATAGTGCTGTTTACCATATGTTACAATCCCGTTGTGTCCGAAATAGAAACTACTTAAGGATAGGGGTAAAATAAATCTCACTTATTAGGCCTCAAAAGAGTTAATCAGACTTGCAAATATTTTGAGTGTTCACACTACCCAAAGAATGAATTGCTTCTCAATGATTTAAATGCATGGGTTGGACAGCTTAGGAATACGAGCATCTAGGAGAATTCAACTTTTGAGCTAGGCAGTCTTTTACTGGGAAGAAGTTAAGTCAGAAATCTGGGGTTCACCAGGTAGTCGCCAATTGTTGCAGCTGCAACATTCTCCCAAAATTCAAAAATTTTTGGGACCCTCCCTCTGCTTATATTGGTTTGATTTTCTTTTTTGATTTGGTTTGATGACTCTTCAGAAAGAATTTTCCTAATTCCAGAAATGATCCACTACTTGTTTGAGTTTACCATTGCCTTTGAGTGCATTTTTGAGTGTGTGAATCATAAATTTACTTACTTGCACTCCCGCCGTTGCGGAGAAGTAATAAGCAACTAGTTTCGATAATTTTCTCCGATGCATTCTATCTCAATCGGCTGAATTTTGGATTCACGTTGGAGCAGCTTGTTACTACATTCTCCGCAGTCGCAGACGACAGACTACGAAGTCCCCCGAAAGTTGCATTGACTTTTCAAACCCACGTTGTTGTTTCGTTGATCCTTAAGTTTTGGGCTTCCGCCGTTGTGGCTGAAAAAAGAACTATCTTTCCGGTCATTAAGTTGTTTTTCCTCCGATTTAGAATTTTCTTATTGCAGAATGTGATGTCCTTTATGATTCCACCATTGCGGCTCCTTATCCTCCTATCGCTCTGATGCTTAGTCTTGCGAGCTCCGATGCGTTATTGACTTCTCCTGGATATCTCGGCGGTTCTCCTAGTTCTTTTACCACCCGACGTTGTGGAAGAGATGTTCTTGTGACCTTCGATCCTTGTGTTTCCGCCATCCAATGTTTCTCCCGCCTCTTATGGTTGACCATATATATATATATATGGGGTCGAGTGTTGATTATTCTATTGCTATTTTGGACTGTCATGCATTGTCGTTTTCATGTGCTGTCATTCGCTCGAGCTTGCCAGGACCCCCGTTTTCGGTGTACTATCGTTCCCAGGTGGCTCAACCATGGAAGCTTAACATTTTTCTCCTGCCATTCGTGTAGCAGTGCCAGGTAGGCTCTTGTATGCATTATCCCATTCCGTTCAAGCATTTTGATTTTGTTCCACGGTTAGGTTTTTTGCGACTGTTTTCCCTTGGTCCCCATCGTTTACATGTTTATATGCTGGGGGCGTGTAGCATAACAGTTAGTGGGGGATTTTTGTGGCCTATGGGGTAGTTTTCCTCCGCGGCTGTTATGATTTTTGACCCTGCACTTTGTGGTTGGGGAAATTAGTGTAGACGGCTGTTACGCTGTCTGCACCAGTCTGCCCTGTTTTATGATAGGTCGTTAGGGGAAGTTTTTTCATGGCCTCCCTATGAATTTTGGACTGGTTTCCCCCTCTCATGTTTCCCTCATCCTCAAACCATGCCGCGTTTACCCCGTTGTTTTGAAGCTACCTGGTTCATGGTCAGTTTCGAACCCGAGCCGGTCTGGGGGGGTGTATCACCGCACAACGTTATATTGACCGTAGATGGCACATAGGCGGTGTTTTTTTCTAAAATGCCCCGTTGAATGGATTGAATAAGTCCTCCTGTCGTTCTACATAGCGCAATGATCATGGCCCCCATAGAGAGCACGAGGTTTCTTCATTTTAATGTAGATTTTGTTTCCCACTCAAGTTTCATTGATGGAGCCATTTTTAGTATTAAACAGAAGTATTAGTGTACACATATTTGCTTCATTTAATTAACTTCCGTCATGTTAAACACAGATGAGGTAAAACAATGTACATTGTTATCTCAATCTATGCAACTTATCCTGAAATGGCCTAATGATTACAATTTCATATATGACAGGAAGATTCCGAACTCAAAATGTCGAAGTGTCAAAAGAAGAAGGTCCCTATGGTCGAAGAGGATCCCGACGTTGAAATCATCACCAAAACCGAATATATATATGAGGGCACCAAGTGCATAACTGGTGTAGAGCCTGAGTATTAGTGGGGAGACATCTACTGGTTGATCACACGCCAAGAGGTGCTTGATATAGGCTTTGAGGAAGAAGGAATATACGCAAATATAGAAAGGCCTTCACTGATGAATATTGCTACAAGACTAGATATCTTTCCATGATCTAAAGTGATTGGGTGGATTCTGCCCAGGGCAGATGTAACCACTATGATCCTTGAGAATGTTGACAAACAAGGCTATGCTACCTATAGCCCAGGATATGTAGCCTTGGCCTACCACCTACCAGAAGCACAAATATTTCTAACTGAAGATTGGCTTAGAAACATCAGAATGGACCTCGTAGAGACCCTTAAGAGAATGCTGATGCCTGGAAGAAACTTTAGAACCAGGCCGATGGGGGAATATGACACCGCGAGCTTAAGGACCCCGTATAGGTTCATTGCCTTAATGCTCAACAGAATTTTTGGAAGAGCTCATGGCAAAAGCTTCAAATTGGAGTGGATGCCAATTATTTTTATGTTGCGACATAGGGGACCATTTTCAACTGGGCCAACATAGTGTCAAATAGTCTTTCAGCCTGCTTGGCCTCAGCCTTAGGAGGAGTGTCCTAAAAGAGGTCAGAATTTTACATGAGCTCAATACTCATTGATTGCATACTATGCAATCAATCTTTCCCCAGCCTAAGGTGCATCTGGGACAGGGAAAGGATACCTGTTTACTCCGCATACAAGCTACTGTGGGCTCACAAGTACCACAGTCACTACAGGGAGGTCTGTGAACATTTTATCATGCCCTTGTATACTCTCATTTTCCTGAAAGAATGTGACTGCATGTCCGGGGAGGCACTGCAGGTGATCGAGGAATATGCTAATTATTACCTGACTGAGGAGAGGCTCTACTTCAAAATGTTTGGAGGCTCTAGAGCACCCTCCCTACTTCCCAAATATGCCACAGACTATATCATTCATAAAGACACAGTTAGGCAAGTCTTCCTAGATGGCATAGGAATCTTTTTATTTGAGCATAAGAAGGCTGCATATCCCCCTTTTCCTTTCAAGTTGGGGAGTTATAAGTTTGCCAGAGTAAATAAGGTAGATGATTTTGTGGAAGAGTTGGATAAGTTTCATTTTGGTGAAATGCCCTTCCACAGGAATGACTCCCACAACAAGGTTGTTGAACACTGCAAAGAGGCCAACATCCATTTTGAATACACTCACCATTGGGACAGAGAAGATTCCGTCTTCCACAGTGCTTTGAACATAACAGCCTTGAGGAAAAGGTTCAAAAAGAAGATCACCACCAAAGGTGGGAAGGGGCAGGATGAACACGCAAAGGATGATGAGGAAACCTGGAAAAGAAACAAAGAAGTCCAAAGGTTAGCCCAAGAAGCTGAAGGGTGGCTGAAGGGAGAAGAGGAAGAGAAAAGAAGAGCTGCACAAGAGGCCGCCAGAAAAGTAGAAGAAGATGCAGGAATTGAAGAAGAAGAAAGAAAAAGGAAGCTATATGAGGAGCTTCAGAAACAGGAGGCAGAGAGGATGAAGCTGACCCAGACAGCGACAGAACAGTTAGCCTCTGACACAGCTGACATTCAGACCCAGGACGTGGAGAACCCCGATGTTCAGGACCTAGATGCACCTGCTATCAGCCCACCTGGACAGTCTATGGCCCCCACACTTAAACTGGTCCCCTTTGAACAGAAGATAGGGGAGGAAGTCCCTGATTTTAATACTATCTTCTATGACAAGGAAAGAAAGAGGATAGTGAAAAGAACTGAAAAGAAGGTTGAAACAAGGGGTCTATCCGGGAAGATGATAACAGATATGACCATTGTATATGGAATGGACCGAGATCCCAGATTCACTATTAGAGCAGGAGCTGCATTGATCCACGCTTCGGAGGACAATGTCGACAAAATAATGACAGATCTGGAGCAATCTAAGAAGTCTTCTTCTCAACTGAAAGACACATTGAGAAAAGAAAGAGAAGAAAACAGTAAGTTGAAGAGAAAATTTGAAGACATGCAAAGGGACATAAAGTCTTCAAGGGCAGAACTTCAAGTTCTCCAATAGAGAGAAGATCGATGGAGACCACCCAGGAGTGTCTAGAAAAGATACAACAAGAATATCAAGAATTGAGGGCGGAGAAGGAACAACTGCTTGGGAAGATAGAATATCTAGAGCTGGAAAAGACCACCTTGGAAGCGAATGAGAAGAAATCTCAAGAACAAGAGGCATAACTTCAAGAGCAAGTTACCTTACTAACAACAGCTTTAGAGGAAGAAAAAGATCAGCAGGTTAATCTCCAACCTTTCAAGGAACATGTGCTGGCACAAAAGGCCAAGATGCTTCAACTGCAGACTTCCATAGAAGAGGAAAGATGCAAAGTTTTTCAAGTAGATGGTCGATTGGAGGAGATTCTGGAGACCTCCTCATATTTTGTTGATAGATCCCAGGACATCCTGGAAGGCCTGACAGCAAGGATGGCAAGGATAGAGAATGATGAAGAAACTCCTGTAGAGCTACCCTTGAAAGACTGACAGATCCTTAAGCAGGATTACGACTTATTAGAGTTTGCTATTAACACATCCAAGGAATTCAAAAAGGCTGTTAGAAAGATGAAAGGGGCATGCACAGAATTCTTTAGGAGGCTCCTAATTACCTATAACCGATTCCAAGTAGAAGCTGAAGAGAGAATAGATGCTTTTCCGGACCACAACTTGTTTGTGGAAATTTTGCAGAAAAGGTACCAAGAGGAGGAAGCAAAAATACAGCACATTAAATCTCTTGACGACCAAATCTTAAGGAATGAAGTAGATCATGCCACAGTCAGTGTGCAGCTATTAGAAGATCAGCTTCATTTGAGTGCAGCCAGAATTGAAGCCATCAAGAACCAGGATGCGAAATTCGAGATAAACATTCATTTTTTGGAACCTTCTGAGTTTGAAGGCATCGCCTCAGAGGCTTTAGCTTGGAAGAAATTTCTAAATGCTCAGGCGGGGCCCTCCTCGTGAATGATTGTTCGCTTTTGTAATATGTAACAATTTTGTAAGCACTTGTGAAAGTGCAATTTTGGGAGGCAAAGAGTTGGGGAAGCCCAAAGGGTATTTGTGGGCAACCCAACAGTCTTATTCTTTTTGTATAAATATAGAGGACTTAGAAGAAGAAAAGGATTTTTCCTAGTTAGACAAGAAAAGAGATATTGTAAGAAGAACTACCTTTTTTTGCAATAAAGAATTATTGTTTTCCTGTTGGAGAAGGTTTGGTGGGACGTTCAAATGTTATGCTATGGATTGGTGAAAGATGAACTATTTCATTTTTCCAGTTTTTGTCCATCAACTGTGAGATCGTTCTAACTCTTAGGGCTTCTGTTCTTGTTTGAATTATTTCTGGTTTATTTTGTGAAATTACCACCATGAGTAATGAATGATGTTCATAAGCAGTTGGCTATCTGATTGTTTAAATATCTTTAATCATTCATGTGTTGTGGGAAGGAATATCAACTATCTGTAGTTTCTCTTTATAATGCATGTACAATATACATTGCTCATTGATAAGTTACAATTTGGCTCCCCGAGGATAGGTAGATAGTTAATTTTACTTTATTACTGCATATGTGATTTAGATGCTTGTGAGTTCTAAGACGAGAGGTAAGAACCTACGCATCACTTTGTGACTACTCTTTGCATCCTTTATCACCTTGCATCGTTAATTAGGCACGTGCATATCATATCTTAAGTCAAAAATACAAAAATATATACGGTGGACCGGGCCGCAACCAGTAAACATTTTTAGTTTTGTTACTTGAACTACGGTATCCGGACCACAAACCGGACAGATTCCCTACACCAAACAATCACGAGCTAGTTGGGAACGTTGACTGGGGAGAATCCCTTGCTGTTGCTGCCTACGAATTTCCAGGCCTCAACACCACACTTGGTAGATCACACTTTTATGGCCTCCGATGTCCCTCTGCAGACTCCTTGAACCCCCCTTGCTCAAATTATACTTTGATGTCCCAAGAAAGTCCCTAAAAAGACCTGTTTATTTGTAGATGAGTCTTTTACTCCAATACTCGCGTGTACACATATTTCGAGCCAATACCCGTGTACATCGAGAAATGTGCATAAAAAAATGGTTTGGAGTTTTCTACATTGAGTCCTGAATAACTTGAATCTTGGCCTTTCGTATGCTTGGAAAAATCTCTCACTTGACCCTTCATTGTCCATTGGAGGGATATATATTGATCCTCTTGGATGCATTGAAGGAGGAGAATTTTGGAGAGTAAGGAAACTATATTTCATTGTTGCCTCACTTGTTTATTCTTGGGTTTGCATCCCTTCATCCCTTTGGAGCACACATTTCTGCTCTTCCCAACATTTTCATTTCCTTTTAAATTTTCCATTCAGATGGACGACTGAAGTGGTGGAGGCCTAGGTGGAGGATTCGGTTTTCTAGTTCGACGAGGTGTCGATACAGTTTGCCATTGTTTTATCTTTGTTTATTATTAATAGAGATATCCATTTCTCGTCCAATACATGTGCATAACTATGAATATTGTTTCCATGAATGTAGTTATATTTTGATCCTATACATGATGGTTTATATATCCTAGAGTAGTCCTAACACTTTGATATATAGCATGCTTGTATTTTTTGCTGTTGTTGAGAGATAATTGTAAATACAAGCATGTTGGAAAAGCTTAGTGGGGATCTACATCAACTGTCCAGAATAAGGTACACTTCATATCCCTTAGTGTTAGATGCATTTGTTTCTCTTTCATATTGGAATGGATTAATTTTCGGTGTCATTCACTTTATTGTCGTCTACCCCAAGACATAGGAATTTTCTCTCCGTAACAATCAACAATGTCAATCACTTTGAAGTCGACATAAGTTATGAGTCCTTCTATCTCTATAGGCACTTGAGTCAGTCGACCAATAGGTAGAAACTTGGACTGATTGGACAATCTCAGTTGGATAAGAGACCATATGATTCTTGGATTCCCATACTCTCCCATGTTTGTTTATTCATAATGTTAACATCAGATCCCAAAGTCCCGAATAATATAGTCCATATCATAATATCCTATTTGGGCAGTCATTCTCAGTTCTCGACTAGTCTTTAATCTTTTCCTAGTATGATTAATCCTTATTTTTGGTTGTACTTCTTCTTGATCTTCTTCTATTAGAGATGTGAATTTTTCTACACCATCTTTATCTTGTATTAGTGATAAGCAACTTTAAAGATTTATTTTAATTTACTAAGATTGTCTGTTGGCTTCTTTCAGAACAACTGGTCAAATCTCTCAGTCATTTCCAGGATTTGTCCTTCAGGCGGTATGGTTGTGGAGGTCAACACTTGTTGTCTATTGAAAAATTATTATTGTGTGTCCAAGAATACTTCATTTTAGTTTTGGATGCTGATTGGTTCTTTCTTTTGTGTTGTTGGTCACACTTGTGGTTGTCCTCATTTTGCTTCTTAGTCTTCTCTAATCGCATCACCTCCTCTTTTCATGACAACAATATGTGGCTCCCTTGGTTTTGCAGATATCTTCTGGATATTTGGATTGGGGTTTTGAGTTGGGTTCATATTTCCCACATTCCTATCCTACCACTTCATGATGAATTAAGCGCACTCCTCAATTGTATGATCAAAAGCTTTGAAATATGAACACGTCGGAGTAGGACTTGTGCAGTCCCTAGAAAAATGTCTAGTCTACCCACAATTATAACATATAATTTGGCCTCTTCCATGACCAAATCCTCCTCCTTGTCCCTAGCCTCTAAAATTTCCACCCCGCAGGTTGAGGCTATTGTTGTTATGGGTACTGGTTCTATGGATACTGGTTCCATGGATACTAGTTCTATAGATATTGGTTATGTGGATACTATTTATGTGGAAATTGAGCTTGAGCGTATTGGTTTAGAGTAAATTGTGCCTGAGTGCACTCAACTTACATCTGTTCATCATTCTTCATTAGGTACGTTTCAACTATTTTATTTTGGAGCATCTGATATGCCCTGGAATCCTTCTCTTCATGGCCCACAGATCGACAAAATTTACAGTATAGACTTGTCGATGCACTTACTATTTTTTGTAAGTATAAAAATTCTTTTGACTGATGTACTCTAGTCTGAAAAATTCTACACCAAGGAATTCCCTGTGTATTCATCGGATTGGTGCTCCATAGGAGACATAATTCATCAATGTCAGGAAAGAATTTTTATGGTGTCCTTATGTTCACCATCTCGTACACCAGAGCTCTTCTGGAATTTCCTTCCATTTCTTGATATCTTGTAGCTAAAGGGTAATATTAGCAAGTTGTGACTGAATTTACATCATACTTGAACTAGTTTCTCCTACCAATGAGGTTTCCAACTTCATAGCCAATTCCAAAGCCTCGCTCTGAGATACGATATTTTTTTGCATCAATGAGATTTAGATGTGTGGTATCATCGCCACAATGAACCATTCTTTGTAGTGAGCATCAAAAATTTGAAAATTTACTTTTACCATCAACGTCTTGAAACTTTGGTCGAAGTCCCAAACATGATCCAAAGGCAATTGCTTAATTTATTTTACCTTCGTAATGCACTGCGACTCATATTTGGGATTTCTAACTCATCTATTAATCCTGCACAGATTTTGTCTAGTGTTTTCTATGGGATTCATGTCGAAACCACTAAGAATTTCATATACCAATACAATGCACAACCTCTAAGGCTTGTGATCATCTGATCTTTCTTGATGGCTTCATCTTGGACCTGTCGCATGATCTATACATATTCACATAGAAACCAATGTTGTTCCAGATCTTCTAACCCATTTCCATTAAATATTGGCAGCTTTATATCATTCCTGAATATTCTATTTTTTCTTGGTACTGCTGGATTAAAGGTTTGGATAGTGGGCCTCCTTATCTGCTATTCCCACTAGTACTATTATCTTGATTGAAAAAATCACTAGGAGATGAGTTTCTAGATATTACCTCGAGAGATGTATATTGGGTTACAGGTATGTCATACTCTATATCTGGATCTGGGACTTCTTCTTCTTCTTCCTTCTCAAAGATAGGTTGGTATTCGTCTTCCTTGTTGCAAGAACCTTCATCAAGATGCGACACCAATTTAGAGTCCTCTCCTCCGTTCGTACTACAAATTTCTCTTCTCGTCGTAGTCCTTATTCTCTTTCTCGACCGAAATTTTCTTCCACTTCTTAGGTGTCTATTTTCTAATATAGTCTCACTATCACTAGGAAACATATTAGCTTACTTTGATACATTTTTCTTATAACTTATCTTGTGACATATCTTAGTTATCTATGCATAAATATTTATTCCTCGAACTCCATTCTCAAGATCCCTTTCTCACATACGAGCATCTTGATCCACACCTTTAAACACTTAAGATAGCGACCTTCAGGTCCTTGGAAAAATTCTATTTATGCCTCGTTGTACGATTTTATCATGTCGACAACAATTTTAGTGATATATCCTTTCAATATACTATCAACCCAGAAGTCAACAACCCTAGATATAGGATTGCTAACACTTTTCAACGGCTGAATAAGTCGAGGAATCCACTTTGTTGGTTCTCCTCCTTGAAATTTTTTCTTCTATGTTGCAATATTTAATAACCATTCGTACAACACAATGGGAAATCTGCTAAAGAAAATATCATGGAAATATGTGTAAAGGTATCGCTCCAACCACTCTGTCGGACTCATCCTTGATCCTTTACTTTCTTCTTGTGCAAACTCTAGTGCCTTAAGATCAAGATAATCTTGAATTTCTTGCTTCGTTGGATACCAAATCATGCCCCCACTAGAATGATTCAAGGTCCCAATAACATAACCAATTGTTGGATTAGTTTCCTGTTGACCTTGATTCAGACTCCTTACTTTGTAAAAAAGGCCCAAGATATTGGCCCGACAGGGAAGGACTCTGTCAAAAAAACCTACAACGTATATGGAGTCGCACCTGAGATATCTTATGGGGATTTCCAAAACCAAGTTTCTGCAGTTAAGTGGGGATTTTCTCTCTCTTATAGTGCTTATCAATCACTCGACTAAAACTAAGGATTATACTTCTTGTTGTGTGTTCATTCCAGATAAAAACCTACTTATCCATGAATACATATCGAAATATTTAACATAAATATTTATCACAGATTCCATCTAGGGGGTTGTAACACACATATTTAGGGGTTTATTCATAAACAAATGCGATGTGAATTATTCATATTAACTCTTTTACAACAACTATACATTCGACATAAACATTAATAACAAAGACACACATAAACCAGATATAACGTGGAAACCCATCATGGAAAAATCACAAAGGAGCTCTACATCTGGCATGAGAAATTGGTTAGCACCTTTTGTCTATGCACTTAGCTTGTAGACTCTTCTTTATGTATTCTTTACAACTCACATATATTTGTCTCCTTTGATGCTCTATGTTCTTAGGTTTATGTATTTATTTTATTATATGCTCAACTGTTGATCCGCACACAACCTATAGCAATCTTCTAGCTAAGCAAATCTCTTCTCTCTCTCGACTAACTATCACCCTACAAATCTAACAAAACGTGAACCTCCCACATAGCTTGGGTTCACACTTTTATAATATTTTACAAATCTTGATCCAGGCATTGACTGACTCTTCTTCTGTTAGCCAACATGCTGTCTTTTTTTCTTTTTGTCTTATTACTTCAATTACAACTACAAATAGGCACTATCAGCCCAAAATATATTCATGATTTATTACTAAAAGTGTGCTTTATTCTAACTAACCATTTTCCCACGATCAATCGAAGTTTCCCTTTCGAATGCTTTATTCTTATTCCGTCGTAGCTTCTTCTCGTCGCAACATCTTCTCTCGTGCTTATTACATCATGACTTCTTCCTGTCGTAACATATTCTCTCGTGCTTCTTCCATTGTGGCTTCTTCCTATTGAGCTTCTTCTCGTTGTGTGACTAGAATATTCATCTTCCTAAGCAGACTTGTGGTATAATTATGTCTAACTTTTTCTAGGGCCAACAAATTGAAAATTTAATAATGAGAAGCACAAGTGGGAATATTAGCTATAAATTTGTTGTTAGGATTTAGAGTAGGATATGTTTGGTGAATATTAGTTACAAATTGGTTTTTGGGATTTATATTAGGATATATTTGATGAATGTTGTGTACAACTATTTTAGAGTAGGATATATTTGGTGAATGTTGTGTACAACTATTTTAGAGTAGGATATGTTTGGTGATTTTTTTGTACAACTACTCTATGAGGGACTAAAATTGAAATATCTAGTCAAAGAAGATCACTTTCCACTAATTTTAAACTTATATAAATACCTAATACAATATTATAGTTTTTTCAACATCTATGCTTGTAGACTTGATCCCTTACGCTTATTGTTCTTGTAAGTGCGTATTTTTAGTTTTGTTCAACGCACTCTTGTAAGTTGGTAATGGATCCTAAGTGGCAAGGGAATCTTAGAGATTTGTGATTGCATCCCCTTGGGGTATTTCCTATCCGATATTCTCATGAATTATAATCTCTAGGTTACAAGTGATCCACAAGTGCATCAACACTCCTATTTTTGTCTTTAGGTCATTGGTGTGTAGTTAAACCCCTTGTCACACAAACCTCTTTATATATTATCACATTTTTTTTTACAAATTTATGAAATTTCCCAACAATGGTGGTATTCATCGATTCACTAGTTGTAGTACAAAAATTTGATTTCACTACCATGTCTTCCTATGGACCAATACCACAAATATCTAGGTTGATAATTTTATCTTAGAGTAGATTATTATCATGAATCCTACTTATGGGTTGAATTTTCCTTAGTCCAAATTAGTGTAAATATGTATTTTAGGGCCTCAATAGCTCCTTATAACTCTTATATACATTCTAATGTATCTCAAACTTCCACCCTCACTCAACTCCTAGGATATGAAATGCAGGAGCAATGACATCGACAAAGGCAGCCCTTGAAGGGCAATTTGTTATCCAGTTGAGGAGGATTAGTCCTTATGTTTCTGGTGGATGTAGTTAGTTGATGTATTATTATTGTAGCTTAATTTACTTTTATTTTTCCTATTTCATTGTATATATATCTTAAGGAGGTTAACCATTCTTGACCACCCATGTAAACATGTATATTTTATTGTCTCCAACAATTTTGTATTAATATAAATATATAGACAATGAGGAGTGCACAGGTGCACATTATGGAAATCTTTCCACTTTGGATGCCTACTATCTCTCTTGGGTATTCTATTCTAGTGTGTAGGATTCAGATTATTAGTTTGTGATTACAATAATTGGTATTAAAGGCTCAAGGTTAGGGCTTCTCAATATCTTTTCCAATCTGGTCTCCTTTTGAATTGTGTCCCTACTTGATATGTGTCCTCAAGTAGTTTAGAGCCTAGGAAATAAACAATAAACCTATTTTTTATTGATTTACCTTACAATTTTTATTTTGGCAATCTATTTATGTATTTTTCCCTACAACTGCAGGCCCTAGTCATGGAAGTCCATTATGCTCATTAGGGTTTCCTCCATTCCTTAATGTTGGGATTCATAGATGCCCTTCTCAAACCCCTTCATGTATTTCTAAATCACTAGTAGTGAGGTCAATGAATTGGAACCATGGTCTATCCATTGAAGCCCAATAAGTTTAGCCAATCCTTCAAATTTCCTCTTATAATCTGACATACTTGAAAGTTGAGATGTTGGATGCTTGGATATTTTCCTAAACCATTATGCAAATATTTTTCTGAAATGGGATACTTTACTAATCAAATATAGTTCCTTGATAGAGAGACAATTGGTGCCCTGTCGGGCTCAATATCTATATCCATTTTCCTTCCAAAATTGTATGCACTTAGAGTGAATGTTCATTGATTTGTAAGATGACTAAATTCTTTTGTTTGATGCCTGAGAATTTTTAAGACAATCTCTATATGATATTTCGTAAATATCAGACACAAATGAAACAATTTCAATTATAGTAAGAGTTAAATTATGAGAACAAATTTTTGTTATATTGATTATGAATGTACAAATCCATGGAGAAAATATGCCATTTTATGTTCCCATTAAGAGCACTATGGATTTCAATTGGAAGGATGATAAACATGAAACATTTGTGAAAAACAACTCCTTATACTTGAATTAGCCAATAGCTTAGGAAGTTGTTTTGTTGTGATTTGTGATCACTAGTGGAAAATGAGAGATTAGTGACAAAACAAATGACCAAATCCGCATATCAATGACCACTTTTGGTTTGGCGATCGTTGGTGGCTAATTTATGGTCTTTTGTTACACGACCAAAATTGGTAATTTTTATTTTGGTCATTTATAGCTTCTCAGTTGGTCATTGTTGGTGGCTAATTTACGGTCTTTTATTACACGACCAAAATTGGTAATTTTTATTTTGGTCATTTATAGCTTGTCAGTTGGTCATTAATTTGGTCATATATTTGAATCAATGGCCAAATATATGACCACATGACAAACTAGAATATGACCAAATTTGGTTGCGTAATAAAAGACTGTAAATTAGCCACCAAAACCATTTTTTGGTCATTGATGCGAATTTTGGTCATTAATCTCATTTATTGGTCACTAATTTAATCATTTTTAGTCGTTTTATGTGTGGTTATTATATTTAGTAGTTTTAATGGTGTCCATTATTAGCCAATATAAATTTTTAATATGATATTATGTTTAAATTAAAATAGAATCATACATTATTTATCATCATCTAATACACATGTGAATTATGAAATGTCACATTAATTAGTTAATTACAACACTTATAAATAATATAAGTACAACCATATGTTTTAAACCGCACAAATTATATTATATACATGAAATGTCAAGTATTACAAGAAATATGAGTTTTCTCAAAAACTATCTCCATATAACTTTACATCAAAATCATCTAATACATCGATGGTTTTTCAAAATATTACAATGGTTAAACCATTCCACTTGTACTTCGCTGCTAAGACATACTTAGATCCCACGACAGCTTCAATTAACCCATACTTAGCAGCTTGACAGCCTCAACAACAGGCTCTTCATACTCAATGTAAAAGCCTCAGCAACATGCTCTTCATACTCAATGGCCCACTTAGTTAAGTTCACTCTTGTAAAATCCAATAAAAAAATATCAATAGAAAAACAATGAACTGTAAAGTAGAAAAACAATGAAGCAAATGATTTATAATATTCACTAGCTAATAGCAATAACCAAGTTCATGCGCAAAATAGGAAAATCTAGTCTAACAAATTCAAATTAAGAATTCAAAACAATCAGGATTCAAAACACATTAATACAGGTGAAGAAACATTACATAAAAGATAGACAAATGCCTTGGGGAAGCACATGAATTTTCCTAAAACCATGGTTTCATTATTTAACCCATCTGCGTGAGATTAGCAAATCTTCCCTTGCATTTAAGGGAAGAGTAGTTAATGAAAGAATCAAATATTGTTGGATATATTTCTCTTTTTGACAAAGAAATCAGTTTTCCATTGATATACTTGGCTGAGTTGGGCATGCCTTTTAGAGCCATATTAATCCACATTTTGGTGCACTCTTTGGGTCCATAATAACTGGGCTCATAGTAAGGAATCAATCCCACTATTCATCATCAACTTGGCTCAAATCGAGAGAATTACAAAACGAAACTTTCTCACCTAAGTTTGACATCCAAGCGGTTACCAACTTTTATAATCTGTTTTAAGTCAGAGTGAGTCAATATTTTATGTTATAGACACACAATCAACATAAATGGAGACCCTCAGATAGTGCATCTAATCATATATATATAAAGAGTTGATCTCATATTACAATTCCCACTTGCATAAATGATTTGGAATTTAGGGGAAAGGAAAATATATAAAGAATATTGGAAAGGATGTGTTTAGATTGGACTTACATCCTCAGCTTGAGCTACAAATTTTGTGCTCAATTCACTAATAAGCAAGATCCCCTACACACATTGTTCAAAGTCATATCATAAACAATAACCCTAACATTTGGCATACAAATTACGAATTATTGCACTTTTAGTTTCCAGGTTCTATAGAGTAGCCATTACATTATTTTATACTAATATAGTCATACTGATATGGAATATTTATATTTAAGAAGAAAATAAGGTGGCTTCCTAAAAATGCTCAAGACATGCATTAGTATATATTTCAAATAAAAAATATATTGAACACAGAAGGTGATAACATGAAGTAGGTAGCTCTGTTGCTGCTCCATGCAACTCCTCCAATCCTCTGAAAGATCCAAATGGATTGGTGTTCAATATATGGGCTTCTATTTTTGAATAGAAAGGGATTCCTATTTGGAGAAGTTTCTTCATTTTGATACATGGCTAAACTATCCTCATTCATAGAACATGGTCTAGACTCGTTAGAGGCCCTACATCACTGATCTTTGCCTCAATCAAAACTTTCCCTTCTAAATATGTGTTTCATACGGAAGCTTCCAAAGATGAATCGTGGAATTTTTCAATAAATCAATTAGAGGGATCAAAAGTGAACATTTCATTTTCTGTATTGTCCAGATGAATGTTCTTTAATCATTGATTTGGATGTTGTTGATGAAAGCTCCAAAGAGGGTATTTTTCAATGTCAATAATAGAGGGTTCAAACTCCAAAAGCAAATCCTCAATTTTCAATCCCAATTCATCCTAGCACTTCAATATTAGTAGTTATACCTATTTATGAGCACACTCATGAACCAACTGCATTCAGAATAATATTGTATTTGAAAAGGCTAAACATTCTCCAGAAATATAGAAATTATCCTTATGTAGAAAAAGACTGCAGTTCATGCTCCAGTGGTTATCATCACAATTAACAATAATTTATATCCATAACTAATAAAAAGGAATTCATAGTTACACACCAAATGCTCTTTCTCATTCAAAAAGTCCAATCACTTCTTGAAAATCTTAGCACACTTCAACCCGTGATTTGGGAGCTGCGGTGAGAAAAAAGGCCTAATGTTTTAGAAAAATGGTATGAAGTTGCACCCTGCATTCCAGCATAGTAATTATTTTATAACAAATACAAATAGAATACACTCAAATAATGGGATTACAGAAGAAAAAAAATGGTTATAGGTCATAAATAGTAGAGCTCGTTACCTTTGAAAGTGACAACTTGTGAGCTAGACGATACAAAAGAATCCCCAGTGATAGTGAGTAGTCTACTTTCCTTCTATTCTTAGAAGAAGGAAGTGGGCTACATCTATTCTCATATTTTTCTAATGAATAGTTTTTAGATAGAACAAAAATATCACACATTTGCATCAAATCCTCTCCAGCATTTTTGTAAAGCTGCAAGTGCAAGGTTGATTATAAAAAATGGTGCTCTAAAGAAAATATGGAAGTCATATCCTGCTAACAAAAATGATTATTCTGTAAAACGTAAGTAGGTACATCAACCAAACTTGAAACACATGCTACTACCTAATGTGACAATGTCAAATGAAAATTGTGAATCACCTAGTAGGATCCAAGATCTTGTTTGCAGTTATCTTGCAAAAATTTCAAAGAAGAAATACCATTCTGCTAGACAACTTGAGAATTAAAGATAGAAGTTCCATCCTCAGCAATATCTTTGAGTAAAAATATCTCATCTGTCTTCAAAATATCATAAGCCTTGAACCACACCATTGTGATGATACCAAATAGCCAGCTCGAGTAAACTTGCCATTACATTATCAAGCCAGGAATCAACCCATATTAATGAAGTCACCTGTATCTCTATGATACGTTTCACATAAAAGGATATGCATGTCTGTTAACTTTAATTAGCCTAGGTGTACCTACAATCAATTTATTATATTTATCCCAAGGCCTTTTTGTGTTCCTTCTCCCATCATTAATTAATAATAGACCCTATGTTGTTCATGAAGCAACATGAAGAATCATACAAAACAAAATGCATTCCTAACTTTGTCAATACTAATAGTACTTGGACTTAGCTACAATTTTCTAGTGTACAGTAATCCTCTATAATATAACTCTTCTCCTCCATGACAAGTTAATATAACTAAATAAAAAATAGTTGAGATTACCTTTCTTAAAAATTCAAATGAAGTTAGGAATATATATTGTGCATGAACAAAAATAATAATTCCTTGGCATCAATGTCAATTACCACGAGTGTAAAAGAAATCATACATATTTCTTTTACATCTATTAGTAGGAATGTCTAGTATCAATCTTGATGATGAAAGTAGGCAGGCAGTAACAGAAGGTTCATTAAATACATTTCTTAGGAGTTAGAGTTTATGATATGCAAACGATTTTTCTTTACATATAGAAAAAGGGAATCTAAAACAAAAAACCAATGTTAAATCCTGAATTTAGATGCACTCAAACACTTACCCAACAAAATATGCCAACTTCATTCAAGCCTGAAAAATCTCTAAGGAGTGTCGTAATCTGTAAGAAAAATGATTTTAAAAACTTGTCATCTATTACTGTGCAATATATGTATGTATATATGTGTTTCTTTCTTTAATAACTCTTTATCGAGCCTTTATAGAAATACAAATGAGAAAAACTAAAGAATCATGAAGTGATAGGAAATTCATCCCAAAGCTATATATATGGAAAGTTTATCAGTTAGCATTGTTTTATTAAACCTCTTATGACAATAGCTCCACTTGCTAACCCAATATATACAAATTTATTTCATGAATGTTATAATAGTAGGGGGTAATGGGACATGTTCACCATGAACCTTTTAGAAGAGCGCATCTTGGACCAAAAAATATAAGCATTAAATGCTAAAGATTCTTCCAAAAACCTACATAAAGAGAAATTTTTTGGCACCCCAATTTACAATGTGCATATGCAATGACCATTTGGATGTCAATGAATATATCAAAAACGGTGTGGGTAACCTTATCCTGAATTTCTAAGTGGAACTCTCCAATATACTCTACTTCTTTCCTCAGTCAGCTAGCATAAAGAGACCAAACAAAAAAATTAAATTAGAGAATAGATCTCAAAATGAATTATGCCATGCATTATTCTTCATCACAAGATTCTTCTCCTTGGCCTCAAATTTTAGGGGACCTTGGATGGATTGCTACAAATATCCTCACATGTTCACCCACTCACACCCCCTCAGCCCTGGGCACTCTCTAAAGGTGTTGCATTGGCTCTTTGACAGTGATAGATGATAACAGGAAGGCCTCTTTTTCCTTCTCTGCATCTATTTCTATTTCCAACACTGATACTGAGTAATGACTCCTCTCCTCTTAGGGTATTTCATTGGATTTCAGACTTTATCAAGCTCTTTTCTTTCCTTATGCTGTCATTTATATTATTTATTACACTAGTAAAATAAATAGCAGTGGTGATGCATTTGTTGACTGATCATGTTGATCAATGATATGTAGTATGCTACTTTATTGTAGCATGCTTATTTTTGGACTATAGAGGCCATTTAGAGCCTCGCTGATTCTGCATTTTGTTTCAGATATGTATTGCATTTTGTGCCATTTTTATATATTCACCCTTACATGGTATATGCATTAGAAGACTTTACATATTTTTTTCTCTAATGGTTTGGAACCTTTATTATATTTTTTTCATTACAATTTTAATATTTTATGTGTTTTTTAGTAAATCGAGTGATTAAATTAAAACTTGCCCCAAGTCTGGGCTGAGTCCAAGTTGAGTAAAGTTTAAAAAAATTTGGATTGAACTCTATCCAATGATCCTTCCAACATCAAGATTCCAACTTCAACCTAATGGCATTCCTCGAAGAGAACATTTTCTATTGTATTGAGTTCTTTAAACATAAGGGTATATGTAATATCCTGAAAATGCATAGAGATTGATTTCAAATGATCTGATACTGGTATGAGATTCCCATTCCTAAATTTGACTATCAATTCTCATATAGTTGATAACAAGTGAAGAATCCACCATAAACATGAAAATAATTAATCTCTTTTTCTATTTCAAGTTTTAGGAGGCTTCCCAAAGTTAGGAGTTTAGCTGAATTCTTTGATCCTGGACCTAAGCCCACTTTTAATTTGATGAAATAATTATCAAAAAAATAAAAATCCTACCAACACTGTAGAAATATTTTGGTCCCTCTATGGTTCCATCAAAAAAAAGTCCAATGGATATACTTTTTCAATCAATAACTCCCCCATTTATCGAGGGACTTTTACCTTCACCTCCATCTTGCAGTCTTGGAATAATCCATAAACCTACGATAATACTAGGAATGCTGGCTTCTGTTTATCATTAAATATATAGTCATTATGTGCAAGCCATATGCTCCACATCTTATAATTTTTCCATAAGAAACTATTTTTCTACAAAAATATCTACATTATGTAGTATCATGTAATTTGTTTATGAGACTTTGTGGATTCTACGAATCCCTGCCTCTTATAATGACATAGTAAATTATGAGACATTTCTTGCTAATAGGAATCATAAGGGATCTTCTAATAATTGAAACAGTGTACATATTGTTCAATGTTTCTTATTCTTGAGTTTTATGTGGATATAAACAAACATAGTAATATTCTATATCCTGGTCCAAACAACATGATTTTTTATCCGAGAGAGGGAAAGATGGATTTTGTACATCTTGCCAACTATTACTCTGTTTTAAACATACTTCGGTTCCAATTTCAAGACTGTTTGCATCTTTCCTAGAAATGGCAATCAGGCCAAGAATTGTATGGTAGGATTCAACTTCTGACACAATGAGGATCTAGTCATCCATGCCCTCTCTCTTTTTTGGTGACATGGACCAAGGTTTATCTAAACCTAACTATGATATTAGAATCCACTGCAACAATCCAAATACCGTGAAATGGCAATTCCCATGATGCATAAAAGTTTGTGGAAAACCACCAATATACACAATTCTCAACAACAGAATAAATATCTATTATCATCCAACTGGTGTTGATATTAGGGGAAAAGTATATTTCATTAGAAAAAACAAACTAAGTATTATTCCGATCAACAAAGGTCTCATTTGAAAAAATACATGAATGGCCAAGGTCGATAAAAGGGAAAAAAAATAAATGAGAAAAAAGTCACCAACGATCATGATTCACCTTGCTTTGTCAATCTACGACTCAGATCTTTCCATAGGATTTTAGATAAAGGAAAAAGGTCGAATGGGAGAAAGTCACCGACTGGTGAGATTTATCTTGCTTATGGCCTATCCAAATATTATCCAGCTAATTCATAGTGATAGTTAAGGATAGGGTGCAAATCCTAACATAAATTGAGAGCTGTCTTAATTAGTTCAGGGAAAAGATATGGCTTAATATTTAATCAGCCATATTATCCCTGAAGAGCAGAAGATGCACATTTTTGCCAGGTTCCAATCCAAATCTGGTGAACAAAATAAATGGCATGATAATATAAATATTTTCAAGAAATACAACCTCCAATCACCAATAATATTAAAATAAAGGCATACAAAATCCATACCTTGAGCATTCCCTTGCAATGGTTTCACTTGAAGCAAGCCTTGTGGTAAGAAACTCCATTTGAGTATTAGAATTTAGTAAATTCTAACACTGGATCGGAGCGTTACTAAAAACTTGCATCATTCTAACACTGGATCAAAGGGTTGAATTTAGTACATTCTGC
The DNA here is from genome assembly GCA_001517045.1 of Pseudotsuga menziesii. Lineage (NCBI taxonomy): Eukaryota > Viridiplantae > Streptophyta > Pinopsida > Pinales > Pinaceae > Pseudotsuga > Pseudotsuga menziesii. The sequence continues at coordinate 82,829 of LPNX011235200.1, forward strand.
ATCATCCTGATGAAAACCTTCTTTGTATGCAGAACTTAGAGCCACTGCTAGTGAAAGAGAGGGCATAGAATTAGTAGAGTATGGAGTCTCATCACGTACATGCTTTGGTTTTGAAAGGTAACACATAGGCATTGAAGGACCATCTTATGTAGACTCACTACCATTAGATTCAACATAAGTGCTAGCAAGTGGGCATCAGAGAGAAAACAAAATGAGTAGTCCTTCAAATAGACAAGGATGAGAAACTTTTAGTATTTTAATAAATAAAGCAATGTCTTTATTTACATAGGATCTTATTTGCATTGTGAATATACATTGTATGGAAGTACAACTAGTCATATTTTTTTAATCCTGGATTACACCACAAACCACTTTTCTTACTTTGCATTGAATAACATCCAATTGCAAGCCCTAAATGTTGTGTACCAAATCCTTAAAATAACATAATAAACCATAGTACACACAATTTACATAGAAATGAGCATGGAGCACAACTCCAAAATAGATCGAAGAGATAAGTTGCAATATGAATAAATCCTAATATATTAGGAGAACCTACTCCAAACATCCCCGATACCTTGATATATCCCAATCTTACGTCCCCTCCCTACTAAAGACTACATTGACCTCTACACATATTATATACATATAATCACTCTTTTCACATGTGGGAGCCCATAATGCATAACTTTATTGCATATATATTTAACACTAAATGCTTCTACATTCAACTATACTTCTACATTCAGTGCCATATATACCCCCCATAGCCTATAGGGTCATAATACTAAACTGCATGCTTGTACTTCAGGTGTCTCTGCTAGAAGGTGTTACTGTGCAATAGCTACTGAGCTATCAATGCAATCTATCTCTTGGCAACTAAAATAGTCCAGACCTTGGGAGAAAAATGAAATTAGTTTCAAAAAATAATCTAGTAGTACATTTAGCAGTAGGGATAGTTGAAGAGCCAACAACAAGGACTATCATAAAAGGCAACAAGTTAATCTGATATGTTTACAAATGACATGAATGTTTTTGCAAATCTACAAAGTATGAACAAAGATGGAAAGCTCAGACACTTTGCAGTGCATGTGACTTTGAGGATTGATTCCTTCCCCAAAAGGATCTTCCACCTAGAATGGGTATCCAACAAGATAGGAAACTAGCTCAAACTTAGAGGTTTCGAGAAGTAAAAAAATGAAAAAATGGCCTTGCTTTGGGAATATTCAAGGGCACAAACTCAGAATTTAGCAAAAAGGGAAAACCTGTAACAAGCCAAATAAACATTTGAAATAAGCAATTGGATAGGAATAGACATGGAGACATCAGAAGTTTCTTTAGCTTACCTAGCCTTCACAGAAAGTAACGGGAAACTGACATTCTCATGGCTGGACAATCTAAACCATGAATTAAGAGACTTTGGAAACTTATCCTAAAGATAAGAATCCCCTTCTTGAATGAAGAAGATAGAATAAGATGGGGCATATAAAGCTCAGGAAATTTTTCAGTTCAAAAAACTTATTTGCTGTAAATCCAAGAAGATGGGAATATTGTACCCAATAAAAGTTGGACAAAAAACTGGAATCAAGGTTCTTACACTAAAATTTTATATCTCATCTACCCTAATCGAATACTAATCTATGACACTATGCAAAATTATGTTTTCTTGGTCCATTTATGTGCTACAATTGCAGCGTGGAAGGAATAAAAGGCAGATGCCTTCTAGTCAAATGCATAAGCAGCATTGGCATGATAGGACAACCTGAAGGTAACAATGAGAAAGTCCAAAAGAAATTTAAAACAGAATTCACTCCACTTTTTAGAAAGTGGGCTGAAGGTAAATACAAATCATTTCTACATTCTCATCATCAAAAAAGAGCCAGTGGTTATGGATCTTAACAAGAATGACATAGTGTCCATGATTTGGACCACTTCCTACATGCAACACAACTACACAAAGTGAGTACTCAGCATCCGACCCAGGTGCATCATCAATAGTATTACAAAACTTGAGCTCCATAGGGAAAACAACACGATAGGAAAGATTCTTGTATCATCCAAGTTTTTCTATGTACTTGAAGCGCTTCAAATGGATCATAAGAATATGTGGTGGAATCTTTATTTTCATTCTCTTCTGTGCTTCTTGCAAGCTGGAAGGAAATTGAAACATTTCAGGATTTCAGTCCTAGAAAATTTCAAGAATGTGGAAACATTGATGCAAAGAAAAATGAGAATGTAACAGAGATATAGCGGATCGGAACAAAAATCAAAATGAACCTGCAACATTTGTCACAAAAAAACCTGTCCTCTGTGTTGAGCGTCTTAGTAGAGTTGAAGTTACACAGACAGCTTGTAATAGAACTATTTTTTTCAATGTCCAGACTAAGGTCCAGAAATGTTTCATCTCTGGCCGTAATTGTTTCACAGCATAAACATCTTGTTTCATTTGTAAGAGTCCCCTACAAAAAATGAAATTTGAAAACAAACTTAGGTTTCAAACCTTAAAGTGCAATATTTAGTATCTTCACACTAAAACATAACATAAGTAAGAATTTTGAGGAAGCGACTGAATTTATATCCTAGAGATTAGATACTATTATACCTGAAAAATCTTATGAACCCATGTGACGGGTTATTGTTGGGTTCCATTGCTTGTTCCATTGATTTTGCCATTTATAACCTTCTCTGGTTGGTTTAAAATTCCTGACAATTTCTCAACTGCATTGGCTTCTTTCTCCAGAATATCCACAAGCTCATTCAAAAGGAAGTTCAAGAACTCATGTGCATCTTATCAAAGGGTTTGTAACATACACTAGTAGTAGTTAGTCCAACATACAAATACCCTGCCTTCAGCAAGACATCCATGTAACAATGAGAAACTAGGTTACCTTTAATTTGAATGACATTAAGATGAAAAAGGAAAGAGTAGGAAACTTTAGATAAAATTAATATTATGAAAAAATAATGGTTAAAAGGAAAAGAGGGTATGAATGGTAAATAATTACAGGATCCAAAAGCATTCAGGAAGATAGAAAAAGGGAGAGAGGAGTAGGACAACTGTTGCATACCATCCCTTTATAAAATGGCATTCCTTTGAAATATAAAGCATCATGATATGCATTGAGAAGTCTATGCAATGCTCAAAAATAGGTAGGGAACAGCCCTATTTCACCAATGCAAGGTTGATCATTTGGCCGAAAAGTTCATTAATAGCAATTGTTATAAATTTGACTCCAACTAACATGGACCAAATTTTGATTGGATTTCAGTAACTTAAAGAATTTATAAGGACAGTACACCAAAGGAGTCAATTGTCTCACAAGAGGAACATGAGAGTCATCAAGCAACACAAATCCTGTTGTCATTGACGGGGTGCTAAACATTCCAAATGTCTGTGGTTGCAGTAAGGAGCCATTGATGTATGTTGCTGAAAATTCTATACCACCACAACATTCTATTACTGGCTTGTACCAAGCTTTGGAACTTAGCCACAAATCATCATCAATGCTAGAGGCCTCCCCTGTAGAGCCAAAATTCCTGTAGACAAAATGGAAATTTCTTGTCTTTATAGTATATGTCCATCACTATAGGCATTGAATAATTTTAGGACTCCTAAACAACGGAATAGATCAATGTTGACATGCTTGGAGTTACCTAATCCGAGACCAATCAATCCCTTCCATGAATCATGTATTCTTCCATGTTTTTTCCATACTTGTCACAGTACCAACCACATTTACCCCTGCATCCTGGACATGTGTATGAATTTCTACATATGAACTTGGATTATTCAATATTCACTATGCTATAAAATTTAAATTATGAAACAATAGATAGAAATATATCAATTTGTCTAGGATAGAGTTCATCAATTGAAACTATAATAGTTAGTTGCGATGAATTATACATGAACAAATTTTCCAAAACCACGATCAAGAGGAGAACCATGATAAAGTGCTGTAGTGGAACCATTGAGAAAACATGAGTAGACTAATACTGAACCCATGATCCAACCAAAATTTGTTGGCCAGCAAAATACGTCTCCAGCTTTAACAATCTAAGTGTGTCCATGACTCAGCTCCACTCCTGATTGATGCTACATGTGTCCATAGAATGGTTTTTTTTCCCCTTACAAGCATAGAATAAAAAAAGATCAGAAAGAACCTCTTAAAGAATCTATTTCCTGTATAGGAAGTGGATATGATTTAGAAGACCTTCCCTAATCAACAAAACCTTATAAAATTGCAGAATAATGCCATGCTTTACCTGATGTGCCAGATGAAAACAAAATAACTGTCAACGATTCTACAGGCTGGTGAGAAGGAAGTGAATCACGAAGTGACAATGTTTATTAATGTTTAAACTGCCCATATTCTTTAAAATTACTACTTTCTATCAATGGACTTCTTAACATTGATAAGGGATAAGGGAGAAGTTGCAACTACATCATTATTGAAAACACTAAAGCATATGGACAAAAGCTAAGAGACAATCTTATAAAGGGGCCACAAATTGATCCAGTGAGTGATTCACTATTTATGATTGAATACATGATGTAAATATTGACATAAATAAAATAGAATTACTTAGGTCCAGCATGTAAAATACCCGTGAATATGGTCTTTCAATGCAAGAAACTTGCTCCAAGATATATCATTTTCCATTAGTTCGGTTCCCAGTTCCTTCCCCTCGGCAGGGATCACAATTGCCTTGGGAGCGCCGGACTCCACAATTCGGATATCATTACAAATTCAGAAACATTAGGAACATGAATTTTACAAGGCAATGTGAAATGTCACGGATAGCAGAAATAACAATGCCCAACTAAAGCATGTGCTCTCTTGAATATTTCAAATATATGAAAAAATCATCCAATTCAACACCATCCATGAGATGGAAAATGATCTGCTTGCTATGCAATTGAAATTATAATTAGGTTAGTCTTGTCACTTTTATTAATTGGAAATTTAAAAATAATGTAAAGTTAGACATGGCATTATCAGAATATCAGCAAAATCTATTTCCTGCCGATTCATCTTAATCTGTCTAGACAACAGGCGCAATTCTTCCTAGAACTAAACTATTTTCTATATATGTATGGTTGAGCGAAATAAAAAATGGTTGACCTAAAGCACTGACGTTTACTGAATATCCTCAAAGGCTCAATCAAGATGGTTACTGGAGATTCCTGAGAGCAAGAAAATATGTTTATAAAAGTCAAGAATTATGACATGGACAAAATTAATTTCAACTCAAAGTTCCAAACATCGTCTCGGCGGAAAAATCAGTAGGGTTCAGGAAACATTGTTTTGGAATTTCTCGGGAACACATCAGAAAACTTAATATATATATATATATATATATTTAAATTTTTTAAACATCTAAAGCTAAAAGAGCATCAAATAAACACGTTGCCACATGAATATGGAAAATAAAACTGAAATATAAGATATATAAGATGTCTAGTGATATATCACACATAAAAAATGAATCGTGTCCTGAATCCTATAAATGCAATCACTCGGTAAAGGTATTCTCTGTAGCTATCTTGACTCTTTATAACTTATCAGTATGAATATGTGTGCTTTTGATTTTATACAAAAATTAAGCAATGGCATTGAATCGCAGAATTTTGTTGAAAAGACTAATGGGAGCAACCTAACTAAAAAGTGTGTTTTCTTAGAGGTCTGTTACAATGCAAAAAGCAGTAACAAATTCCACATAAAATTTAATAGAGAAATAGCATACCTGGTGCATATAACTGCGGAAATTTTCATTTTCTTTTTTTCACCCACTGCACAAAGCATTTTGGAGCAATAACACCAGTTTTCTTTTTCTGAGAGTTAATCTACATACAATAAATGACAATAAAACATCTACAACATGTGCAAGTAACAAAATTTGCACAAACATATGATGTAAATGGTCTACGAACTCCATAGCAATGGTTACTAAATCACAGAAAAAATAAATTATAAAAATGAAAAATCCTAGGTCTTAGGACTTGTACCACCTCTAAATTGGGAACTAGCTGATATTCACTTTGTATCACTTTATTCGGTTGAAACTTAGAAAGCTATATTTGAAAAATCCCAAGCACACTATGTGAATACATAATAAACAGTCCTAACGAATCAAACACCATATGGCAACCATTGAAATGCTGTAGCCATTCTAGATAGCCACTACCAACTAGCTGGTACATAGACTATGTAAGTATAAATCAAGGCTCAGAAAAATAACAAGAATTAAGATTAGTATTTTTTTTAAATATTTTTAAATTAATATTATGAGAGAGGAATTTCCTCTTGGTCAAAGTTGATTGATATTAAAAAGGACCTCTGTGCCAATAAGAGTTAAAAAACGGATTTTACAGATAAAGCTTCAAGTCAAAGCGGACCCTGGTAAAGTCCCAAATTCCAGCTAAAAAAAACTGTTCATTAGCTACTTATAGATCTAATTTACTACTAAAAGCCTATAAGTGATCAGATGGTGAAAAAACAAAAATGGATCACCCTAGGAAGCATAATATATCAGCTTGAACCTTTATCGTAAGCCACTGCCCTTAATTAACACCTATAAATATAGGGTTTGGCACAAGCAATCCTCCATGCTTGCATTGCATATCTGTGGATCAGTCCCAATATCATAGATTCTCTCCCACCTTTTCAACCATTAGAATGCTCAGCCTTCTAATATAAACGTCTAGGGCTTGAACTCCTATGTCAATGAGTCCAAGTTGATAGAGACATTTACATGCAACCAAACTGTAGTTAGTTAGTAGTTAGGAATCTAGAATTGTACTTGGATTGGTAGAAAAGGTTGTTCTGTAAATGTGTGTATAGCAATAGAGGTTTAAAAATAAAGACCAAGTGTTGTACACTGACTGCTTAATGCTCTGTCAGGCAATCAGTTTTTGATTTAGTAAAAGGAGATGATTGATTCCAATCCGGTTTAATGGTCAATGTGATTGTATGTGATTTCACTATATGTTTTGTTTCCCCTTTTTCTAATATATGTGAACCGTCCTAGTAGTGAACAATATTATATTTTTTATGAAAGTGAAATTTATGAAGATAAAAGGTTTTGCAGCAGGGTACAGGGGCATCAAAACATTTTGCAGGACCCAATTTTTCTTTTTGTTCTTTGGCTATTTCAAGCAAAACATTTTCCATGTGAACATTCATCAAATATGAACATTTATCTACATTTAGTTCTTTTTGGAAAGATGAGGTATGTTACCAAATTTTGGCCAAAGGGACATTGTGGATTAAAGACACCGAGTCTTCAGATTCTACTCAATATTCTGATTTAATTTCTGATTTAGTCATTCTTGGAAAGGTTATGAAACTTACTATATATACCCTTCCATTTTATATTCGTAATATTCTTCCATGAAAATAAGACATATTTTTCAAAAAAAAAAGATGACTTTCTATGGAAACATCATAGTAAAGTCACATTCAATGAGGTTCCTAATCCTCTGACTCTTAGGGATTTACAGTGCTTTAAGAAAGAGTTGGCTCTACTAGCACAAGACCACCTCTGATCATTTTCATGATGTTGAGTACCTCCCTGTGGGATCCTGGGCTCATATATTGGCATTTTTAGCTTTCGTAGACCAGGACTTTCTTGGCACTCATGTTGTCTGCATGATGTAGTTGTCTAAATTTTCATGTATTTGTTCTCTAAAGTAATATATGAAGCATAGTACTGACAAGGATACTTTTATCCTTAACTGTTGTTATCCATAACAAAGAATTAATTCTTTGTTGTTGAAGCAGGAAAATTGGCCATAACTATCACGATTCACAACTACAAGAAATGCAATAAATTGAAGGAAAAAGGCTCCAGATATGTGGTCAAATAGACAGCTCAAAACTGTCTGAACATGTGATAAGATGAACATTTAATTTGAACCCAAGGAGGATTTTGATCCATCAGATGAAGCCTCAGGCTCTAAGAAGTACAAATATCATAGGTTTGACAAGGAAAGTGATCCTACTCTAAGAAATGAAACCATAAAGAGAAAGGTTGTATGAATAATACCATAGATCAGATGTCAAAAATCCTTGAACAACACAATATTTCCCTCCTTGAAGGCGCAAGGAAGGATGATTCTCAAGATAATATTGAAGATCATGAGAGATGCCATGCATTGAAGGCTATATTTTCAAAATCCCATGCCTTCCTCATTGATTCAAGAGCCTGCAATCACATGGTTGCATCCAAAGAATCATTCTATTCATTAAAAATTACTCATGGTACAAGTATTCACATGGGATATGACACTCAAATACAAGTTGAAGGGAAGGGTTCAATCAAATTAGAGCATGGAGTGTTCAAGAATGTTCTCTATCTTCCCTCCTTAGCAACAAATTTGTTCTCTGTATATCAGATGACTCATATAGGTTCACCAAAGCGAGGTTTATTTGATCTCGATTTAATGGATATCTTAGATATCTCAACTTGAAAGATGATAGCAAAATGTGTTTCAAACCATGCCTCCAAGGCACATGAATTCTCACACTTTTTACCAATCTCAGATCCAGTGTAGTATCAACTGCCATTTGAAAGGGAAGGTAAATTCATTCTACCTAAACCTTTTGCATATGATAATGTTTCTATTAATGTTTCATATTCATAATCTGAAGAAAATAACCAAGTTGAATAAGTTTTTGGAATTAAAGATTAAGTTCAATCAGATTTAGATCCAGATCGAGTCCCTACTCCTAATCCTAGGCCTAAATGGGCTCAAAAGGCCATTGCGGATGTTGGTAACATGATTGGAGAGTCATCTCACAACAGGAGAAAAAGATATCAATTTTAAAATTAGATAATTACGCTATTTCAAGAAAATCCACTTCTCCTAGAGAGGTGCTACAAACTCCCAGAGAGATGCTACATGATGTTAAGGTCTTATCAAAAGTTTTGCTCACTGAAGAATAATGAGACATTGGATCATGTCAGTATTCATCCAAAAAGAAGAGATAAAAGTAACTTTATACATGACAAATTGGAAGGAAAAATCTACATCGAAAGGAATAAGGGGTACATTGATTCTCTATTGACATTCAAGCTAAGGAATCCATTGTATGGTCCCAAGCAAGGGCCTAAGGCATGGAATCCTAATTTTAACTATTCCATACTATCAAAGAGGTTTTAAAGATGCAAGTTTGGCTGCGAAAGTAGAAACATTTATTCTCCTATATGTCATTGGATTGAAAGAAGGTGGAGAGGTTCACATGCATTCTTGGCAAGGAACTAGTGCACACAAGGACCATCAAACTGCATTATTGCTCCACATAGATAAAAAAATGCAGATTCTTTTCACAAATTTTTTAATCAGGAGGAAATATCTTGGTGTGAAAACTTGACTTGGTTCCACTATTCTATTTTGAGGAGGGGGTTTTCCCATGAGGTTTTCCCCATTTCCTTGGTTTATTTAGCAATTATTTTTGCATTAGATTGTATGGGGGACCTTTGGTCTTAGTTTCCAGGGAATAGGTTGTCCAAGTTAGGATTAAGGGGGTTGTTAGTATTAATTAATAATCCTCCCTTGACCACCATAGTCTAATTGTCATTTCCTATCTTAGGAATCTATTTCCACCTCGGTATAGCCATGGGGGACTCATCTGGGGCCCACCAAACTTGATGTGCCAATTTGCATGAGTGTCAGAGCTATAAAGGCCAAACCCTATGATCTAGGAACCCACATCGAGTCATGGGAGTCCGACCATCAGTTCACCCTAGTCTATGTTGAGTTATCCTCAGATGGGCATCAGTTAGTTCATCTCATGTTAGTTTAGCGCCACTTTTCCTTGATTCAAGGAAGTTAGGTGCCTTTTCCTTCCTACGTTATTTAGTTAACTGAATTTGAACCGATTCAGATGTCCTGAGTTATATTAGTGATCTCTTAGTGGTGATTTTCTCATATTGAATTAGCATCGGAGTCAGTCCAAGTTGGTGAATTCAAATCATACCTAGTATATTCGAATTCTCTTTATTTTATCATAATTATATTGCACTGAGATTAATGATAATGAAAGTAATGTTATGTGGAACAATTTTGTCTCCATGGTTGTTCAATCTCACCATAAATGTTGGATCAGTTTACATTGAATTGCTTCTCTCTCCTTCCAACTTCTTTCACAATGAATTCATCCAGGCCTAAGGATCCTACGCTTTTCTAAATTGAACATGAGGTTGGTAGGGGCTATATTATGGGATTGTATCTTTTATATTACTTTGCACATAAAATTTTTATGTTTCTATTTTCCATATAGTCTAAGTTTTAGGTGGATGTTTCATAGAATATTCTTGACTCAAATACATTGATTACTTTTTCTTGTTGAATCAAAAGTTTTGAGGTTTTATTTTTCCTTGTATCAAGGACATTTTATTTATCGATGGATTTGTTAGGTTTCAACTTAGGAGTTACAAAGGATGGGAAATTCTTAATTGATTTGGAAAATTCTTTAATTCAATGATGCATTAATTTTGTCTCATGATTTACATTAATTAAATACATTTTATTTTATGAAAATTGCCTTCATACTATGAAATTGCACCCATTTTCAAAGTGTCCACCTTTGGGCATGTTGAGGTTGTTACACATCATCTTTCTAACAGATGTTTGTATGTGGGTTTTCACATGTTTTCCATGTTCATATACTTTGGTGATTCGATGGAAACTTTTACAAGCTCATATAACTAGAGCATTTCCTAAGAACTCCATTTCCAAGTTTCATTGGCCAAGAGTTACAAATAGTCCATTCTGATATATTCCCATGCTTCGTTTCTCAAGAGATGAAACCAAAACTTTGTCCAAGAGATGCAGCCAACCCATTTTATAAGAGTAAAGGGACAACCGACACTTTATTTAAGATATTAAATAAATCCATTTTTTAGAGCAAGGGGGTGTGGACTAAAGAAGTCGACAACATCCCTTCATTATGAATAGATCGCTTCTTAACACAGTTACGAGTTGATAACTGGTCAAAACATTTCCCTAGAACATACTTTTGATGTCTATTTATTTGCCCATCAATAAATTCTCACTTAGTGTCCAAAAACAAAAATATATAGATTTAATTGGAACCAAACCAGAGCATTAGTATTTCCTTAAAAAAAATTCAAATTCTAGAATCCACATATAGATATATAGGGATATTTATGCAATTAACTTGATACTTTAAATCTTTCAAAACACCTGAGAATTTGATCAACATTTTAGTTTCTCATGCCCCACCAAGAACCATATGAATACAATGAATAGAGCAAGTTCAAAATAAAGTTGAGGAGCGCGGGGGATTAAAATGTTGTATTTATTGGTAAACTAGGTTACACACACAAACTTATTTTTTTTTCCATTTAAATACAAGAACACATATTTATACATTGATCAATAGCTCTCAGTCATTGATCTAGACACATAATTAATGTAGTAAAAACCTTATTTATCACATCTTTATCTTTGTCTACATCAACCACTCAATCTTATCTAGAACCTTATCTAGAACATGATACACATTGACTCTAATAGCCCCCATTTAATATCCCCAATTAGATTTATGGAGATATTAAATGAAACACAAATATTTAAATCAAAAAATTGGGAACTAGGTGTTAGAGTTGAAAAACTACATGATTGACTAAATCAAGTCCAAACACAGTGGGACTTTTCCAAATTCACACAAGCTCAGGGAATAGCTCTGCAAAATTTAATTACAAGCATGCAACAAATATATTAGAGGCTTAGAAGGATGCAAGGATAGGAAATTGTAATCTAGGCACACCAAATCTAAAGCCTTGTGTAATGATGACAATAGGGGTTGCACTAGCTCAAGTATCATTTGCGCAACATATTGAGACCATTTATGTTTTGAAATAAGCTACTTCTTAAGTCTGCTCCAAGTCTACTTGGGTACACTAATGTATGAAAACTATATCCTTGGCATTAGCTTAACTTGACACTTTCCTAGGGAGATACGAGGGGGAAATACTATGGAAATACATAGACTGGTTGAACACAAGAATTGTACCAACACTAGAACTAGAGCCAAAACCATTAAAATACTTATTACATATATTGTTTGTTGGTTTATAGGTATATTTTGGGGATCAAATTTGACTAAGATGTTGATGTATTTGTAACTTCAGAATGTATTCACCTGTATATCTTATATTGTACCCCAATGTTCCTATAGGGAGAGTCATTAATATAATAAGTTAATGTAGAGCCATTGAGGTTAACCCTCCATTGTAAGTCGGGGAAATAGTCCCCACAATTGAGTTGAGGTTAACCCTCCTTGTTGATCAGGGGCAAAGTCCCCACAATTGTGGGGCACTAGGGTTATTAGACTCTCCTAGAGATATCAGCCCTGGTAAGTAATTGTCAAGTCGGAAATTAGTATAAATAGAGAGCGAGCCTCTCTATTAGTTATATACACTCACTCAACTGGGGCACATGAGTGAGAGAGGAAGTGCTGGCACAAGTGAGAGAGATCAGCTGTCGGAGACCATGTTTATGTTTTCGGGTTTTGCTTTTGCTATTAGTGCTCATTCTATCTCTGAGGAAGTTCGGGGTTTTCTCCTTTATGGTTTCCCCGAGGAAAATTATTTGTGTCTCTTGTCTCTTGTGATTATTATTGTGCATGTTATTCTCTCAGATAAGATCCTAAGATCATATTGCTTAAATGATAAAAATATAACATGGTATCAGAGCTAATCTGAGAAGAAGAAACTTTGCAGTTGTAGAATCTAGGGCTTCTTTTTTTGGGTCTCTCTCCATAATCCATCAACAAAAGGAGGCTAGGATAACTCTCCATTGAAGGGCACATCTTTCTGTCGAAGGAGAATTTGATTTCGGGCATTTTCAGTTTTTGGTGCGGGAAATTAGGGATTTTTACAGAAGAGGAATTTTTTAGTGATCCCAACATAGGATATATCTCCTCATCAAAATCGAATTTTAGAGACCAAGTTTGAAGTTTTTGGTTGAGTTAAGCCCTTGGAAAGTGAAACCCTAGTTTGACCCTGGGCCTGAAAAACCCTTAAAACTGGTAGTTTTGGTACATTCGCTATATATTGGGATTGAAAAACTCTCAAGGGACAAAATTTTAATAGGATGAAGATAAAATCCTGATGTACCCTGTGTAAAAATTGCAGCCTCATCTGTCCTATATTCGGGGAGATATGATTCCTCCAAATCAGGGTTCAAGCCTCTTCCAGGATTCATCCCTAAACATGACACCTAGGGAGAATTGCTATATCTTGGGATACTAAGGTCAAAATGAAATTCTGAAATATTTTACAGATAGCGAATGGACTGTAATTTCTGTGGTAAAATGTTCAGACCTTGCTGATGAAACAGGGACATGTGGAAGTCTGCAGAAGTTTTCTATACCGAAAAGTCCTGAAAAATGCCACCTTGGGAAAACTCTCATAAGTCTGAAATGGTGAAACCAATTCTGCTCAAACCTATGGTGCTGGAAAGAGGACAAGATATTATACTCCAGTGCAAAGTTTCAAACATATAGGAATAGTACATTCGGAGATACTGCAAAAACAATATCAGGAATTTCTGCAGAAGAATTTGGAAAACTAGGGCTTCCTATTTTGGGAGCTTCCCTCCACTGTTTTTAGAAAGGGAGTACATTGGACAGCTCGCTTAGAAGAGGCCCATCCATCTATCCAATCATAATTTTGATATTCCAAGTTTTTAAAATTAGGGTTTCTCTAAAAAACCCTAGATCAGCCAGATCCAGAACCAGGACGAACACCTCAAATCGGTAAGATCTAATATTTTTTTATTTACATTTGAGGTACTCATTTCAAAAATGACTAATCACACCAGCTTGATGACAAGATTGGTGAAGTTGACAACTTCCAAGAATGGAAGTATAGGATTTCATTGGTTCTTGAAGAAAATTAATTGGACACCCACATAAGTCGAGAGGTTCCAGTTCCAGAGGGAGATGAGGCTAAAAGCCTTACACAAAAAGAACTTGGTTAAGGCCAAGAAGGTCCTTGTTGATTCAATCAAGGATCACCTCATACCACAAGTGTCTTCCCTAAAGACACATAAAGAGATGTTTGATTCCTTGACCAATATATTTGAAGGGAAGACCATAAATCAGAAGATAACTTTGAGAAACCAGTTGAAGAATGTAAAGATCCAGAATGCAGAGACCATACAGTCATACTTTACAAGGGTCTATCAAATCAAATAACAACTTGAAGCAGTGGATGCAGAAGTTGTGATAACCACCTTGAAGGGCCTCCCATGATCATGGGATTCATTCATTCTAGGAATGTGTGCCAGAAGGAAGTGATTGCTTTCAGCAGACTCTGGGAAGAGCACACACAAGATGAAATTCGACCCATAATAAGAGAAGAGAAGATGGGAGCAATTGAAGATTAATCGCACACGATTCAATGAAGATCACTCAAGCATGAAGAAATCAATTCTTGAAGAAACTCTTATCCATCTTAAGAATTTGGGTAAGAAATGATTTTTTTATGAATGAATAAGATTATGAAGTTGAAGGCTCAAGAAGGAGTCTACCCATGAAACAAATAAAGATAAGTATTCAATTATCATTTCACGATATTATTTTTTTATGAAATTGTTTATATTCAGTTGATGTGATAGAATGTTTGCATTAATGACAGTATACTACTAATATGCATATGATGGGTAAGTAGCCCATGGTACTATACAACTCTCCATTTTTACTTATCTAGAGTGAAACCTCTTTGTTGACATATTGGATTAGTGCACAATCTCAATGTTGTCCTGGTAGAGATGGAAGGAATCTAGAAAGTTTCCATAAGATATGGATGAATGTTGTATTGGATAAAATAGTTGCATGATTATATCTTTATGCAGAATATTTCTTCATTATGAATATACCTTATGAAATGTTTCTAACCATACAACTAATGCATTTGACTTGTAGGAAAGATCGCGTACAATCGCCTACAAGAAAAGAAGGATGAGACTTGTTCCAAAGAACAAGTGACCACATTTCAAGAAATAATCCAAGATGAAGAATAATATGATGATACTTTCAAAGAAAGAAGAGGTCTCATACATAGTGCAGTTACATGACACTGTTGAGCGACATCATTGATGCAGAACCTTCCATCTATGAAAAAGTAGCCAAGAAGAAAAAGAAGGAGAATATCGGTTCAAGAAGAATGATGTCTAGGATGCAGTATCGAGACCTGCAGGGAAGTCCATAGTGGATTTTCAAGATACATCATGCAGTAGATGGAAACATCGTGGGATACAAGGCAAGATTTGTAGCATGAGGCTTCTCACAGAAAGAAGGCATATACTACGAAGAGACATTTGCATCCAGTGGGAGTTGAGGCACATGACAGGAAGAATCATGTGTGAAAATTAAAGAAGGCCTTGTACGAGCTCAGAAGGCACCCATGGGATAACAAATACATGAGGAGCTTGAAAATCACTTAGAGTGATGAAGATCTTAACCTTTTCTACAAGGTTGAAGATGAAATCCTGTAGAGGATGACAAGCTCACAGATGGGTGCGAGGAGAACGTTTTTCAAGATAGAGGATCTTTGTATCCAGTGACCCTAGATGGATACATAGAATATTAGTAGCAGAGGAATCTACTTGTCACTCCAGTATAGAATGTTTCAATGCATAGAGTACGAAAGGAAGAGGGAGAATGATGCTCCACTTAAGAGGGAGTGATTGCAGAAGATACTAAAATTCGACATGGTATGTTAGGATGGATAGCTTACTAATGGCTCTAGGATTTACTGAGAGTACAACGAATTCCAACCTTTACTTCAAGGTTGGAGGCCGAATACCAGTGATGCTCCTGCTATATGTTGATGACTTGTTCTTGACAGAAAAGAGGAACTCATTAAATTTGCAAGAAGGAGACTTGATTCCAAGTTTGAGTGAAGGGACTTGGGAATGATGCACTACTTTCTAGGCATGGAGGTGTGGCAGAGAGTGGATGGAATCTCCCTAGGACAAGGAAAGTATGCAGTAGAGATCTTGAAGAGGTTTAGGATGATGGATTGGAATGCCATGACCACACCTATGGCATCAAACCTGAAGCTATTGAGTGATGCTTCATCAGAGATGGTTGATGCTATAATGGATCGTCAGATGATTGGGTCCTTGATGTACCTAATGAATACGAGACCATATATTTTCTTTGATGTGAACACATTGACTTGCGCTCCACCTCATGGATCTATGCTTCTGCTCCATTTCCGTTCTCCTCTAATAAACTTGAGAATTCTCCATATTGAGTGGTGCTCAGATCAAAATTTTTGGAAGCTTTTCTTGAAGAGAAACCAAATAATCTCATAATTCTTGAAGATGCAACTGACTTTGATGAATCTTCACCTTTGGTTCCTTATTATTAGTCTTTACTCAGAGAGGTGGAACAACTTGGTTCATCTATGGATGGTATGTTTCTCTTGAAAGAATACTCATAAACATTTTGAGGCCAAAATCCATACATGATATATACATAATCCTTGAAATTCATGGATGCACAAATATCCTTAACCAATGTTAGATACTCCTGGTAGCATCGGGGCATGTTTTCACATACTTCTATCACCTTTTACAACTATTTATTAACCATTGGAATATTAGAAATTATTTCTTCTCTATATGATTGATTATATAAGTAATCATTCTCAAATATTGGTAGGCCTCCATCAAAATAGAGGATTCTTTATTCTACAAATTGCTCAAACTCAACATCTTCAACTACTGGTACAAGCCTCATAGCTGCAACTTGAGTTTTGATATACAATATTTCTTCAGCAGAGGGATTACATTCCATAGGAGTAGAGGAAAGTGATTAGATACCACTATAATATCCGTAATCATATTTATGTAAATATTAACTCAAACACAAAGATCTAAATCAAGAAATTGGGAACTAGGTGCTAGAGTTGAAAAACTAGGATTGACTTAATCAATTCCAAACACAGTGGGACCTTTCCAAATTCACACAAACTAAGGGAATGGATCTGTAAAATTAAATTAAAGGTTTGCAATAAATATATCAGAGGCTTAAAATCATGCAAGAATATCCAAATCGGAAGCTAGTCACACAAAATCAAAACCCTCTTGTGATGATGGTAATATGGGATGCACTAGCTCAAGTATCCTTTGCACAATGTAATGGGATAGTTTATCTTTAAAAATTATAAAACCATGTAATTTATTTGTATTGATTTGGTACATCAAATCACATAAAGTTTGACATATCCATTTGATCAGTAAATGCTCACATTAGATAAATGGAAAATGGATAAATGTTGAAAATACATTTTCTTAGGCATGGGTAAATACTTATACTTTAGGTATATTATAGATATTGAAAAGTTGACATAAATCGATGTAGATACATTTAGTTGAAAGGTGAAAATATAATTCAATGTAATTTAAAAGTTTGAATGTACCTTATTTATACTAAATAGCATGAAGAGTGAAGTTGTGTCTGAAGATAGGCAATGTGATATATTTGCTTTTTATCTCCCAATATACAAGGGTTAAATGTGGTAATAACCAGTGAAGTTTTATAACCTGTAATTTGAAGGAACATTGTAATAATGATTAACTAAGTTGTAGTTGGAACCCATAATGTTATGAATAAGAGATAATAATCATGTTCCCAATATTAGTAAGATGTCGATATCTGCTTGGGGTGATATGTAAAATGTTTAAAATCTTAAGATAATGATTGACATGTTTATCTTCTTGTATGTGGAAGAGGAGAAAGTATGGTTACAAGAAAACATGTATGCATTGAAGCATGCTTGATTGCATTACACTATAGAGATTATCAAGGAAGCACAACAAAATTTAAAAAGTTACTCAATATCCGGAGAAACATTATGCGGATTTAAAAAGAACTCCAAGAGAGTTCGACATTGGTGATCATGTATATATAAAGGTAAAGTTGAAGAAGAGTGCTTTGAGTTTGGGAAGATGTTCCAAGCTGGCACCCAAGTATTATGGACCTTTCGAAGTGCTAGCTAAGATAGGGCCGGTATCCTATAAGCTTGCGCTTCCCCCTACTATAAAAGTACATGATGTATTTCATGTTTCTTTGTTATATATATATATATATATTATGCTACTCATATAATTGAATGGAATGTGATACAGGTAGAACCCAAGGGTGAGTTCCAGACGAACCTTTTCGCATCGTAGATAGGAAGGAATGTATGCTATGGAATAAAGCCATCATTCAACTAAAGTTGCAAGGGAAGCACTCTATCCCTGAGGATGCAATATGGGAAATGGAGGATAAAATGTAGGAGGCATATCCCTCCATGTTCCAAAATGAGAAAGAGAGCTCAGAATAAAAGAACACCAAGGACAGTGTTGAGAATAAGGGGGAGAGTAATGTAATACCCCTAAGACAATATTAATTTATTTAATATTATGAAAATAATTTCGAAAACAATTATTTTTGTACAAATAAATTAAAAACTAAGAGATACTCACAAGAGGTGCGAATGACATTTTGCACAACAAACTATTATTTTATTATTAATAAAAGGAAAATACAATTGGAGAATTTAGTTACATCATGGGACACCACCATGGAACAAGAGAACATGTGTAAGCAATCTAGAGAGATATTTACCAATAAAATCCAATCTAAAACTCAATAACCAGACA
>LPNX011235208.1:0-12609 GCA_001517045.1 Pseudotsuga menziesii
TGTTATATATTATAATTAGCATGAATTTGCAACAAAATGTCCGGAATGTCATGTAAGTAGATATCGTACAGATAAAGTAACAAAAAAGGTGCCTCAGAAGGTTCCTCGTTATATTCCCATCATTCCACGTTTGCAACGACTGTTCAAGTGCAAAAACATAGCGCAATTTATGGATTACCATGATAGGAACAGAAGTCAAGATGATGTTATCTGAATGCCTGCAGATGGCACTACTTTTAGAGATATTGAGGAAAAGTGGCCTCACTTTAAAGAAGAACCACGTAATCTTAGGATTTCTTTGGCAACAGATGGTGTTAATTCATTTGCACAGATGAAATCCATTTACACGGTGTGGCCTATTTTTGTTATCAACAATAACATTCCTCCATGGTTGTCAATAAAGAGGGAGCACATAATGTTGTCGACGATTATTCCAGGTTTTATTGACGAAAACTGTTTTATTTATAATGTAGTTGTGGCATCTCATTTGTCGTAATATGTATCTTAATTTCATATATATATCTATTATTTTACTCTTCTGCATGGTTTATATATCTTAATGATTCTCATAATGATATATTTTTTATGTTCTTCAAATTATGAATCAGGTAAGTTCCAAGTCAAAGATATGAATGTATACATCAAACCTCTTATAGATCAGCTACCGAAGTTATGGAATGGCATAACTATGTATGACGTATCTAGACCAATATGACAAAGGCAATTTCAATTCCATGCAATGGTTGTATGGACAATACACGATGCCCCTGGGTTAACTTCATCTTGTGGTTTGTAATTTTAAGTTCCACTTTAATTGCATTTAATGATATGGAGTAGTTAGAATATTTTATAAATGATTATCTTTGACATAGATATTCCATATGTAAATATTGTAGGTCTTCAGACAAAGGGTAAATTTGGATGTCCAGTTTGTGGTCCTAAGATAAAATCTCGACGTTCAAAAAGCTTAAGAAAGGAGGTGTTTGATGAGTATATGCATTTTCTCTCTAAGAATCACAGGTATAGAACAACTGAAAGAAATATTTTCAATGGGAAGCAGGAGACTACATTAAAACCACGGAGAATGACACCTCACCTTTGGAAGATGCAATACAATAGAAATCGTCATCATGGTACGTATGGATCATCGTATATGAATTTTTATGTATTTTAATTTTTATTGTGAGTTGTTTGTTGTAGTGGCCATATTTGATTTATGATGTAATTTATTAATTATAAACTAATATTCATGATGTCCATCGTGAAAATGAAGGCATTAATGGTCTTCCACGAGGAATGAAAAGTTATCTTATTATTCAATTCAGCAGGTTGCCCTACTATGAGCACCTACAAATTGCTCATTTGTTTGATACAATGCATATTGGAAAGAATGTTACTGAGACCTTATGGCGACTACTAGAGCTAAGGAGGGAGAAAGATAAAGTTGTGAAAGTGTGCAAAGACATCCAAGAAAGCAACCATGCAATGAAAGACGTCATCCAATTTCATACCAACGAAGAACAAGTTAATATAAACTCAATTCCATGGATGTTTACGGAGCAACAAAGCAATGTTGTCAAAGAAGTAATGCGGAAAATTAAATTTCCCACCGGTTTTTGTGCAAACTTGAAGAATATCATAACTAAAAAAGGTGATTTTGCGGGGTTAAAACACATGATTGGCATGTCTTCATCAAGGTAATTATTCTTGTTATGTCCATATAATTTTTTCTTGTTTGTATACTCTTTTTTTAATAAATGGCGTGGTTTGTATATTGATAAAGTATGTTCTACCTCTCTCTCTCCTGGACAACTTTGACAACAATGTCAAACAAGTTATATATAATCTTGGTAAATACATGAGGTAAATAGCGATTACTTGCATGTGCTTAGTGTTTCTTTAATTCTCCGTATAATAATTTATATTTGTTTTTTTTGTGCACTATTTTAGCATATATTGTAATTTAATGTTTATTTTTGTTAAATATCGTTATTGGTTTGCATCACTTGTAGATGGTTGACATCTAAAGAAATCCATAAAGAAGATATAAAGTATTGGAGGAGAGAAATTCCTCGTCTCATGTGTGAAATGCAGAAGCATCTACCATCGGAATTTTTCAATGCACAGGAACACTACCTCATACACCACGTTGAGGAGATTGAGTTGTGTGGACCTGTGCACTCAAGGTCCATGTGCATGGTTGAGAGGCACTTGAAATTTATGAAGGGTTTGGTGAGACAACTAGCACATCCAGAGGGTTCTATGATGGAAGGATATATGGTATACCAAAACATGTTGTATGTTAGTGAATATCTTCCTATTTTAGCGTCAAAGCTCAATTTACGTCGCATTTGTGAATAGACTCCAATAACAAATTTGAAGGGGAGCAACTGAAGGGGAAAAGTATATTGAGGAAGATGAAAGATAATTATTAGCTACTGGATTTTTATTATATCCTTCATATTCTAATTGTATTTTCTAGTCATAATTGCTTCAATTAAGAGCATATACGTCTTTGTTCAGGATATTTACACCTTTCTTTGATTTTAATGGTTATTGTCATTAAACAGTTGGTTGAGAATGGGATGCAATTCATTTATACATCGCAAACAATCTTGACTGGATGAAGGTATGGATTGAACGATGCGCACAATCGGGTCATGGAATATCATGGGAAGGTGTGGCTTCATTGGTAAAAGAAGCACAACGCAATGGAGATAACAATCTAATAGAAAGGGAAATCAATTTGGCATATGGTGTAAAAGATAAAATGGCAAGTATATAATTAATCAAATATCCCTCTAAATATTTTATTTTGTTTGATACTTATTGACGTACATGTTTTTTTTTCCATGTATTGTTGCATTATGACTGATTGGTTATGTAATTTTTTCTTGTATTGCTTATTGCAGGTAAAAAACCATAAGGCTATGGTCTGCAATGGAGGTAGATATCGGATCAAAAAACTGGATGAAACAAAGAAAACATCAGATTCTGGGGTTTCGACTGTCTTTGAGGTTACCAATGTTTCATATAGAACTGACAGACATCCAAAAGTCTCAGAAAATCGATACTATGGGTATTTGGAAGATATTATACAGTGTGACTTTAAATCCTTTAAGGTAGTTCTATTCGTTGTCAAATGGTACAGGTTACGATTGAATCAACGTGATCCTGATAGAACTATTATTGAACATGATAATGGATTTACCATGGTAAACACAAGGTTGTTTGAGCTAGGAACAGAGCCCTATGTTCTTCCAAGCCAATGTGAACAAGTATTTTACTCAGAGGTTCCAGGTAAAGCGGGCTGGTCGTTTGTTGTGAGACACGATCCAAGGGGAAGGCCGGTAAAGTATAACCTAGATTATGGTAATGAAGAGGGTTCTATGGAAGAATAATATGATGACAAAGAGCATGATCAACTTGAGTTAGCTAACGATGATGATCCAACAGAAGATGTCCAAGGAATAGTTGAATTAGATGATGTAGCATACAATGCCGTTGAAGATTATTCCGACGATGACATGATGAGCGTAACTGATGATGATGACGATGATGATATGGACAATCCTTACAATGTTGACACAGATGATGATACAAATGGCGCATCATCTTCATCATCATCGTCATCATCATCATCATCTTCCTCATGATGATGATACTCATCATCAACATCATCATCATCATCATAATCATGATCATCGTCATAATCATAATCATCATCTTCATCATCATCATAATCATTGTCATCATCATCACCATCATCATTGTCATCATCAACATCATTATTGTCATCATCATCATCATTGTCATCGTCTTCATCATCATCATAATCATTGTCATCGTCTTCATCATCACCATTGTCATCATCGACATCATCATTGTCATCATCATCATCATTGTCATCGTCTTCATCATCACCACCATCATAATCTTCATCATCATCGTCATCACCATCATCATTGTCATGATCAACATCATCATTGTCATCGTCGACATCATCATCATCATCATCGTCATCATTGTCGACATCATCATCATCATTGTCATCGTCGACATCATTGTCATCAACATCGTCATCATCATCATCATCATCATCATCATCATCATCAAGATCATCATCATCATCGTCATCACAATCATTATCATCATCATCATCATTGTCATCGTCATCATCAACATCATCATCATCATCAACAACATCATCAACATCATCATCAACAACATCGTCATCATCGACATGAACATCATAATCATAATCATCATCATCATCACCACCATGCTCACAAGATGGTTCTTCCCTCATTAATGTGAAGGTTCTTTATTCAAGTTAGGATATAATAAAAATATCCTAATACTATTATGGCAATTTATATAATATAAAATAACATATAATAAAAATAAAATACATATAATATAAAATAATATATAATAAAAATAAAAAACATATAATATATAATGTTTTTTGTGACAAGGGTTTTTTGTGCGCGCTGTGATGTTTGCTCCTTTGTGGGACAAGCTTGAATGTAGACAGACCCTTCCTCATTTAGTGGGTTATTTAGGGATTCAATTTACAAACCTTCTTACCTTACAAATGAGAAACTCACTGTTCGGGTCATGAACTTAGAATAGGGCTTTCGCGCCTCACCCCCTCTTGTATATGTGAGTTGCTATTATAGTGATCATTCATTTTGTAGCACATCTATAGATGTAATTATGCAATTTCTCTAGTTTTGCACAGGCTTGATAAACATTGTAAATACTATATGATAGTGTTAAGGACTGCTCATACCATAAGGTTGGGAGACTATGGTATAAATACCATGTCCTAAGTACTAAGTCTGCGCTGATATTTAAAGGGTGGCGAAACCATAGGATAGAGGGTTTAACACATGACTTGGTTGGTATATGGTATAATGGTGAGGGTTTGTGCATGTGTTAATGGTCACCGACTGAAGGTTTGTGCATGCGTTAATGGTCACCATATACTTGTGCAATATGGTTTTTGGCATTTTGGTTTAGTGTGGCCTCTGCGAATTTGGAGAAGGGAGACGACCCCATCGATTCGTAGGTAAGCTAGACCGACTCTATGTAAAAATGCATTGCTTCGTTGTATTCTCCATGGCATGGTCATGCTTTTCATGCCATCATTGGTTTGTCTGCAGGTGAACGTGAAGGCGCTCCGGGGTTTGCACAGGCTACACTATCGATTTGGTATTTCTTCTTCACGGCCATGGTAAGCATGCTAGCAAGATTTACTTGCCTCCTCTCGTTCTGGGCATTTCTGAGTTGGAAAACTTTACTGGGTTGGGGTTTCGTGTGGCACTTGTTGACTCTGCCTTCAGGGTTTATAATGTAGCTTGCTCTGGTTTTTAATGGACTCTTGTTGGGAGGTTTGGAATCTTTGGGCCGTGGCTGCACCATTACTTGTAATGGTGCCATAGCTAATGACTTTGCCATTTAACATTTTTAATAGTTTGACTGTTGTAAAAGAGGCTTCGTGCCTCACTGTGTAAATACATTACGCGTTGGCTTTTATGTAAGGTCTGCAATGTGATTTGGTATATACGATTTCATTCGACGTTGATAAAATATTATATTGGGTAAATATTTGGGACTGTGTAGTAGATTTAATGCTGTGTTTTGAATTGCTGACTTACTGGGTTCGATTCGTGGCTTTCATCCTGTGGGATTTACTCTATGCATTAATAATAGTTTGGGTTTGGGAGTATGCATGACACTCTGATTTTATTATTTGTAAATTAACTTGGGAAAGCTTCTAGAGCTTGGGGCGTTATGCCATGGGCTATGCCATTGTAGCAATGGCGCCGCAGCCCATTGGCTTGCCATCATATGCTCTGTGTTGGCGTTAAAATGGAGACTGTTTTTTTAGCCAGAGTATAGAACTTTTGGATTTGCATTAGCTCAACGTGGGTGCACAGAGGTTAAAACATCCACTCTACAGGACGTTACTCATTGAGGCATCATTTGAAGCATGCTTACACTATTTTATGAGAGATATTACATGCTTGAAGGTTACTCATTGAGCTGGTCCATTTCATGAAAGATATTACATGCTTGGCAGGTGATGCAGGCACCAACTGCCATAACTCTATGCAGACCTTAGTTTTACAAAAACCCTATTCAGAAAGTGAATTTCAGGCAAACCCTTAGTTTATCTCTTCCCTCTCTATCCTTCTTGAGCTACCCAAGCTTCTGTGAGCTGCCTCACCTCAAAATGAGCTAACAAAAATCTCCTCGAGCTAACCTAAGCTACCTAACTAAATGATTTGGATTTGCATTAAATAAACCTCCAGTTCTATTCTAATTATGTTTACAGATCCTATAATTAAGTAACAGAGTCCTTAATAAACTCAATTGACCCCTACGAGTCATCAGTGACTCACTAACAAACTAACAACTCTTATCCAAACATTTACAAGTGGTAAGGACAAGTGTCCTCTTCCAGATTATTCAATTTTTAATCAAGATAAAATAATTTACAAGTGTTGAGACCCTAGGTCTCTCAATTCATATGACTTTGATCAAGCCATGGATGAATTCGTTTCCATGAGCCTATGCTCCTGCATCACAAAGCAAGTTGTGTTTTACTCCAAATAGTGTTATGATGTATGGTTTTGGTGTTTCATTTGGAGAATAAAATCCTATAACAATAGTTGTTATTATGAAACTTAAAGGGTCCTAGATGAGATCTGTGCACTTTTAGGCAATTCAACTTTCAATCAAAAGAATCCAATAAAAATGTCCTAATACTATTATGGCAATTTATATAATATAAAATAACATATAATAAAAATAAAATACATATAATATAAAATAATAATAAAATACATATAATATATAATAAAAAATGATAAGTGTATTTGGACATTGTCGTGACTTGTTTCATTTTGGACAGTTCAGTTCAATTTGGAGGTTTTTGTGAATTTGGGAGTAGGTCCGGTAGACATGGCAGACAACTCTGTTGACCCGTGGCAGCAAGAGCTCAACATATTCTCCTCACTGAAAATTACCGGTATATCATCCCCGAACACAGTACAGGACACGCTGGAAAATTAGACAGCTGGAACTGAGAGTAGGGTTCCGGTTTCTCCCCCAAATGATGAGTTGCTAGGTGTGTTCGCAGCACGACCATTAAACCCAGCCTTAGGAGGAGGCCCTACTCATTATTCCACTCTAGCCAACCTCTGAGTTTGACTAAATAAACTATTTCGATAATTGTACCTACATCTTCTTTGATGGGGCTTCAACCAATCAAATTGGAGGTATAGGTGTTCATCTTTTGTTCACCCAGGACCACTATTTTTGCTTCAAATTGGGTGTTGGTCTGAGTACAAACACCAGATTTGAACTACTTGCTTTATGGACTCTCCTTTATTGTGCTAAATCCATGGTCCTTCCCACTCTGCACATTCATGGTGACTCCACGACCATCATTAATTGGTTCAATAAAAGATCATAACTAACTTTACTTGCACTTGATGGTTGGTGTCAACGTATCCGTGATATGGAACCTTACTTCATCCAGCTAAAAGTAGTTCACATATTCAGAGAACACAATACTAAGGCTGATAGATTATCCAAAGAAGCATTAACCTTGGCCTCAGGCCATTTTTAGTTTACTGAATTCACTGATGGTGAAAGTATTGGTCAGGGCACTTTCCAGCTTTTCTAGCCCTTAGCACTTGAGTCTTTTATGTGATGTTGCTATTGACATCCTTTGGATGATTGAGGTGGATGATCCACTCATATTACTGATCTCTCTTATTTATTGCTTCTTTGGATTAGCTACTTCAGTATTAGACTTGAATTCTCAGTCTGTTGAAGGTTAAGGATGTGGATGTAGTTAAGATTCCTAGATTAGAGGTGTTACCTTGAATGTTTGTCCAGTATTCCTGTGAAGCTGATCAATTGTATTTCTTAGGGTTGCCTTAGGGTTGAAAATTAGTATGGGAAAACAAGTTAGTGTTGCCTTAGGGTTGAAAATTAATATGGGAAAACAAGCATCATCAAGACAAGCTAAAAGGAATAAATCAGCAAATATTACAGACTGATATAAATGTATTAAACATGCCAACTAGCCAGATCTAGAAATGTCCGCTCTTCACCACCACTGGGAAATATGCCTCTGAAGTGCTGGCTTATGCACTTCAGACTAGCATAGAGGTTAAAACATCGACTCTAAAACTAAAATCATCTACAACATCACAAAATCATTCATGGGAAAACTAAAAACCACTTAAAGGATATATGTTCTTTGAAGGAGATAGTCCATTAAAGGAGAACCTCCAGGTTTTGTATAGACATATATTGGCATAAATTGTAGTGTTATGCCAATATATGTACAATGGCCACAAGCATACATTTGAAGCTTATGAAGCCTACCCAATTCATGTTAGAAAAAGGCAATGCAAGCAATAAGTTAGAATGGAGACTTGTATGTACCCAAAAGAGGGGCATACACTAGAATTTTTAGGGCTACCAAATGCCCACACCTATTAACCAAATTCATTCTTGACAAGCTTTTTCTTTAACAAGTTATTGGGTTACAAGTCTTTCAAAGTTTTTTTTCTCATAAGTCTTTCCACGTTTTTTTCCTGGTATTTTGCTTTGCTTATGCCAAATTTTTTTTTGGCCACGGTGCAGGTAGAACCAAACAGGTATTTGTCAGACCTGTCTTCCTCCTACGAAGGGAGTTTGGGAAGGATAGAGGAAAGTGAGACATCCAGTAGGTCTACATAGGCTAGATCAACTAGATGTCAGAAGATCAGAAGAAAATTCGACAAATGCATGATTTTTTTTCTCCAAGGAGGGGGGTCATGTTCCTATGATGATGAGACAATGGGAGACATCGACGTGCCCTTAAGGTACCAACACCTAGTGAAACAATGGGTGCCTAGAGATATTCCTAAAGTAAACACTGATTTTTGTGTGAATGAGAGGATATATAGAATTGCATCGTCCTCATTGCATGGATTGGGCTTGTTTTGCATGGACGACACAAAGGTTGGATACGGTAGATGTACAGAATTGATGGAGTATGTTGGACCCTGTTACAACTACAGTGATTGGATGCTCCTGGTCCAATATACATGAAGTATGCGTAGATATGGGTTGTCAGCGAATTATATACAACTGAAAGACAAAGCTCAAAATAAAGCAGCAACCATGTACATGGATGGAAGGCCAAAAACAACCGGTAATATTGCGGGGTTTATAAATAGTACACAACTAGGGTCTACATTAAAGCAACCCAACTGCATATTCGAGTCGCGTGAAGGAAACCGTGTCTTTGTATGTGCAATTAAATCAATAGCTGCTGGCGAAGAACTGCTTATTGATTACAATTTGAACCGTGTAGAAACAAACAATGTTAGTATGGTTGTGGTACAACAAACAATTTATAAGTCCTTTTATTAATTATTTTAACGTCTATATGAATTTTTGTTAGCATATAATTGAAATTATCTACTTAATTTCATGTTTCCTTATGTAACTTTTAGTATGTTTTTGATGCAGGGTTCTCTCAGGGGCACCTCCATCTCCGTAGAAATTTGTCGACCTGAGTCAAGGCAGCAGGTAGACATCGATATTGCCAAGGTAATATTAAATTTTAGGATGGACATACAGATACGTTGTTATGTATTTTCATTAGTATATTAGGTTCGTTTATATAATATTATCAATTTTCCATGCAGAGTGTTGATCAGGGAAGCCAATCGGCTATTGATCAGCCGACTACAGCATCAGGGCAACAACCAAACACGAATGTAATTCTCCATTTCAAATACTTTAAAATAGTAAACATGTCTATCATGACGCATTATGTTTATTTTGTTATGTATTCTTTCGTTTTTATGGTTGCGTTCATGATGGTAATGTTGTCTACCTTTTTTGCAGATTGACCGGGGAAACTCCCCAGCTGTTGATCAGATGATTGGAGACTCGAGGCAACCATTTAACCTAAATGTAATTCCACATTCTAAATACTTCAAAAATGTACACATATAAAACCTATAGCATAGTGTTTATTTTTTTTTTTGTTCTGTATTTGTTAGCTTATACATATTGCGTTCATTGTGATAATGTTCTATACTTTTTTTGCAGGTGGTTGATCGAGGTAAATCCCCATCTGTTGATCAGACCACGCCCTCAGCTAGGCGTCAGGTAATCCTAGATGTAATCCCGTAATATAATTATTTGCGCACACTATATTTTCAAAGACTAAGCAATTTTTTATATATTCCAATTGCAGACAGGGGATTGCGTTTATGAAACGGCGTCTCAAAACTCTTTACAGAATGAGGTCTCTCAGTTGATGAGAGATAGTGAAATTAGAGAGTCTACAGACCCATTGAGGGTGCTACAAAGGACAAGGGAAAAACAAAATGAGGAACCGATTCGTCTGACATTGACAGTTCCACTAACAGAAGGGATCGAACAAAGGCTTCAATTGTTGTTACAGCAATGTAAACAACTGGACATAAGTTATCGAATAAAAATGTAAATTCATTTATAAAAACTTTATAATATTTGATTTTATATGCTGTTGAACTTATAATACAATGGGTTTAATTTACAGTGTGCTATGGAGATTATCAATGGTGGTCAAGATAATGTTGGTCTCAGTGACCAAACCACTCCACGTACACCACATACTGCTCCCATATTGTCCACTGAACAATCGGCAACACGCTCTGCGACACCGCCGAGGGCAGCAGAGGGTGAAGCCGATGGTGCCCCACCCACAACAGATTCTGTAGAAGAAGGGGTGGATGCAGGGCTAGATAGAGATGTGGAAAAATTTCCTGGATCTTCTCGTGTGACTAGCACTGGTTCAATAAAGTGTACATTTTTGGTGAATGAAGAATTGCTTCCATTAAAGATAGAGAGGATTCCAGGTCATTACAGATTGTTCAATTTATTTTTTATAATTTGTGTCTAATATACCGATAATATTTTCTAATGTTCACTAATGATGGCAATAATGTTTTGCAGGAAATGATATATTTTATAAACATCTATATGATTTGGCCTTGGAGATCTTCGGGCCCACCATCCACAGAATGTGGAACAAGCAGCCAAAAGCTTTAAAGGACGATTTGACTAATCGCTTTCTTAGTCTGTTCGAAAAAGATACCTTTGATACATCGAAGGTACTACAGAAGGCTGGAAAACATCTAAAGATTGTCCGAGACCAATATAGGGTTCACCTAGAAAAGAACCCTAGGTATGAGCACCCTCCAATGATTCCATCTATGGAGTGGAAAGCCCTGGTGGAAGATGGAAAAGAGAAGGGCTTGAGAAAATCAGGAAAGATACCACCAGGTGGAACAGGGAGGTATGCAATTAATTCCAAAATGTAGTGGTAAGCCTTATTATTACTAGTTTTTATATCAATTTTGGTACATAGACTAATTTATTTAAAAACTTAAATGGCTCTCGGACACATCTAAGGCCACAAAGGCAAGAATTGAAAAAATTGGCCAACACAAGCTTGGGCCTGGTGGTTACTCCAACTTGGTGGCCCGATATGTAAGTATCGCAAAACCCGAATCCACATCCAAATATCATACATATTATTATTTTTGTTTTGTTCTGACAAAAGGCTTTAAAATTAATGACATCATGCAAATATGAAGGCCGACCGGTTCAAAGAATTGCCCAGTGCGGATTACATGAAGCTTGGCTTCGAACATGGCTTTGACGCCGTTGTTGAACGCCGAAGAAGCTTGTCTGTGAATACTGCACGATCTTTTGCTGATCCATCTGGTGCCCAGGTATGTGAAAACTGTATAGTTTAATGATAATTTATTAATGCTCATGCAATTTGTTCCTTATAAATAAACTAATGTAAATTATTTATTCCTTTTTGTGCAGGAAAGTAACGATCCTGTTCATGTCAAGGATGAAGTACATGACCAACCAAACGAAGATCATGCTTCTCATCCTGGTAATGAATTTATTAATGTGCTACTATTTTTTATAGACCATTGCAAATGATGAACATTAATTCTAATTCTACACAATTCAACTACAAAGCATGTAGCTGCAGATCATAACACGGAACAGGTTGGGATAGTACGAGATAATGTTGAACATGTTGATGTGCACATGGCAGGTAAAAACACACATTCGTAATGTTTTTTTAATGAATTACTCATATTTATCAAAATATAAATTAATGAAAGATTTTGACATTATTGCAGAAATTCATCGCCCCTCGCTTGAAGTTCAACCTTCTGAGCAGACTAGTAGGGATACCGATGATTAGATTCCCGAAGATGTGACTCTAACTAAATATTTCAAGAGAAGAAAAGTAAAAAGGAAGTGACTAAACAAATTTTCAGTAATTCTTATTTATAAAAAAAAAATTAATGCTTTTTCCTCTATTTTATGAATGAATGCTTTATTGAATTGTTTACTAATATTTTTTCTTCTTCTGCCATTTACTAAATTAATGTTTTAATGAATGGGTTAATGATGTTTTTTTCAGCTGTTGAATGATTGAATGGTTTAATGAATGTTATAAAGAATGATTTAATGAAAGCATTTTTCAACTATTGAGTGAAATAATTTGCATTG
>LPNX011235208.1:12948-126981 GCA_001517045.1 Pseudotsuga menziesii
TATTTTGGTTATCCATGTTTTATCAGGTGATATATTCTTACTAATTATAAATTTTTGCTTACATAATTTATGTTAGATCATTATATTTTAAATTCCTTGATTAGATTAAGCAATTGAGTGTCATTTAATGTTGCTTGAGGATTTTAAAGAACTCAGTTACTTGAATTGAATTAGTAAATGATAGATGTTATATAACATGTTTATATAAATGGTTGGGCATGATAGCTTCAGAGATAGATCGTTTGAATACTTGGTCAATTGTAGCAGGATGCATTTATTTTCGCAACATAGTCATGTCTTCATTTTATGTTTTCAAGATGCTTTTGAACAAATAATGGCTTGTTTCTACATCATAAGTCCACATTCAATGTTTTCAAGATGCTTTTGAACAAAGAATGGCTTGTCTCTACATCATAAGTCCACATTCAACAGCCTTTGCAGCAAGATTTTTTATATACCGAAAAACTAACATTCATTCTTTACTTGTTTATGGATTTTGCAATCATGTAGATGCAAGATGTGGACAATGGTACACTTTTAAAGTGGACTCTTCAAAGGTTACCTTGGAAAATATAGCAGATCTTCTTCAACGAGCTGAAGTTCGTGTGTGTGCTTTTGATATAGAGACAACCAAGCTTCCTTTCAAGTTCCTTGATGCCGAATATGACATGATAATGATGATTTCACACATGGTGGATGGGCAAGGCTATCTTATTAAGAATCGAGAGGTAAAAACACTTGTCATTGTTTTATGCCCATTGATCAACCTATCCTTTGTTTTGGGATTTCTTTCAGCTATGTTTTGGGATTTTTATTGTTTGCAGATTGATGTTGCATTGATTGTTATGAACATCGTTTCTCTTCTTTAGTTTTCCAATTCCTTTTCGTTTGTTTCCTGAGTGTGTAGGGGTGGGGCATTGAAGACTTGGAGTACACTCCAAAACCAGAATTTGAAGGAAATTTCAAAGTAGCAAATGTGCCAAATGAGGTATATCTGTCATTTACTATTTACCCTAAGACTATAATTCTGAAAACAAGTATTGATCCCCTGGAAGTTTGCTAGACTATTCTACTGGTTGTTTGGAATTTGCAAGAGTGAATTTAAATATCTACTGTACATTATTAATAATGATTTAAGGTAACATACTCTATTGTTTCTTTGTCTCTTTGCTACATGAAGTGGTTATGTATTTGTAGGATAATATCATATTCTATATCCCTTCCTTGAGCAAAGCTAGACTATTCTAAAAGTATTGAATGCCTCTTGGTCAACAAGTTTATTTCTGTTATTTTTTTATCTTAGCTGTTTCCTTTGGTCCCCTCTGTTTAGAGACTCTATAAGTTCAGTGTCCTCCATCGCCACTTATTAAGATTGGGGATGTAAAGCACTCTTTGCATGAGAGCTCTTTCTTATACAGAGAGAAACTTATCCAGATACTTATACAATTAGCACAATGCATATGAAGGATAAACACAATTCTTTAGACCCATTTCATCTTAATCATGTTATAAAATACCACCCTTTAGAACTTTAGTCAACTCAAAATGGAGGTTAGGGACATAGACAGTGTATGGGGACTGCTTCATTCCAATTTCCAACTAATAGTCTCACCCAGAGAAGCACTGCATTGTGTTCAACTACGAAAACTTCATTGCAAGCAACCTTTCTATGACTCTCTCGAAAGCCAAGTCACATAGGCCATTTCTAAGTGGGTAAGTTGGAACATGCGGGCATGGGATTACGTGACCTTTGCACATGTGGTTCACACTACCGTGAAGTTGTGTTCTAATCACCTACCCTTAGCACATGTAATGTCTCTAGTTAAGGAACATTCTCTTAAAGTGTTCATGGATTGGTTAGATTGGACTTTGTCTTGTTAAGTGGTCCACTTGTAGACTTAGTACAGGGTTTGCTTGTAATTACTCTCTTCCTTATTCCATAAATAGAAAGGAGGGTGCTTCTCTTGAGGATATTGGGTTTTCTATTTTGTGAAAAGTAAAGTTAAGAGTAAAGTAGTTGTGATAACTATATGTGCAAGGATGAAATATATACTTGACATAGAATCCTCTAGTTCACTACCAGGTTTCCTTCAGTAGTCAAATTCTAGGCTGAAACCATGTGGCCATAAGTGAAATCTTTGGATTTTTTTTTAAATCCATCAACAGGCGTCTCTTTTTCAATGTTCTTTCGACACTCCGGTCAACCCATCCGACGGCCGTGCCATGACTCTGATGCTTCCTCCCGTTGGACGACCGACAGCTCAAGTGTCGGACTGCGTCAGAAGGCTGACTCTTCTAGTGTCGGAGTGCGTCGGAGTACCGACATGGTCGGAATTAAAAACTGACGACACCACCATTTCTCAGACACTTTTGTCCGTCAGACGACCGACGCTTCAGGGGTCGAAGGACGTTGGATTTCCCACGGTTTATGCAATTTTGGTTGGCATTTCGGAAGGAATAACAGACGAATATGCGACACAATGGTCTGTTGGAGCTTCGAACCTTATTAGTCGTCGGTCGAAGATCCGACGTTATGCCACTAACGGCAAAAAAAAAAGTGTATGTGTTGAATACCCGACAGGTTAGTGTCGAATTTCAGACATGGTAGCCGTCGGATTTTGGCCTCAAATGCTGTAGTGTCAATAACTGGAATATTTAGGTATTATTGTCAAGAAGCAATGATTGTCTAAATAATTTCAACATTAGAATATTGATTCATTACTGGAAGAGAATGAAATGACTACAGGAAACAAGATTTGGTACTACTGAAATCAAAGAGACATAACTACAGGAACTCAAAGTTTTGCTAATCGCATAGTGTGGACAAGACTCGCTCTAACTACCAAAATATGCTACTCTAGTAACTTGACAATGTTAAATATGCATGCTCCAACTACCAGAATTGCAGAGGTATGTTTGAACTATCAGAAACATTGGATATGAGATATTGGCATTGACAAGTTTTCATTGTTCCACCTCAAGTAAAGATGACCCTGCTCATCATGTGAAAAGGTTCAAGTGGTATCACCATGGTCAGTCCACATGATATTCTTCTTCAATGATCAAAGCATTGGTTATTTTGATTATAAGAATGATGTATGAGTATGTATATCCATTTGAGATAGGATGATAGAAGTTTGAACCGAAACAACATTGAAAGCCCATTGTCAAAATAAGAAGAAGATTGATGTAATGGAAGTCGACATAATGAGATTGGTTTTGAGCTTTCCAAGTAAAAGGACCAAGTCAATTGAGATTACAATTGATCTATAAATATGATCAATTGATTTGGATATTGGGCATGGATTTTGGGGACCAATTGCTCATTGATCTAAACGAAGGTGAGGAAGAGGAATACCATTAGAATTTGAAATGGTGTGATGTGCTCGGGTTTACAGTGGGTTTACACTTTGTGACATATTAAAGGTGTATTCAATGAAAGAGAGGGTGTGTGAGATATGTTGCAAGATTTGCTCATGAGATAAATGAAGGGTACGATCTAGAGTTTGGACTTACCCTCAGACCTAGACAAAATATAGATTGATTCCATATTTGAGAACTATTACAGGTAAAGATATTGTTAATGGATGATCATCTCTTGAGTTGGCATAAGAACAAGTCAAATGTGTACAAATCTTGTAAAGATCGCAGTATAGATCTAGGGTAGATATAGCCGCATAGTAGACATGTGTTGAAGGACCTATGAAGTTCATAGTACATGTCTTGTGAACATTAATGTAGACCTTGTAAAAACATAGCTACAGAAGATTACCTGTTCAATCCATGATTAATGTAGTCATCCAAATGATACTGTTCAATCACAAGTATGACTGAAAAATCATCTCTGCGAGTTCCTGCAAGAAAGAAATGGGTAATAAATATTTGTCAAGACATTTTCTTGGAGATAATAATTGGTTTCCAAAAGAATCACAAATGCCAATCCATAAAATGCCCCATAAAAGATTACTTGCTTCCTTGATGTGAGAGGAGGTTCACCCCACTGTATGGATTTCTTCTCAAGTTATTCAAAGCTGATACTATCTTCCTGTAAAAGAACATACATAAAACATATTAAAATTTTAATTAGGCATCGGGATCCATAGTCATGAAAACTACATTCTACATGAATGATGTAAAACTTAGCTCAGGAAACGACTCAGAGAGGTTGGAGAGTAAGAGCATGACTCAGACTTGCCAACAACACACAAAATTTCATTCAAAAAATTGCCTAAGTTTTACCAAGTGAGGATATGAAAAACTTCTTGAGTTTATTCAAGAATCCAAGTTATACTCGCCACTTTTTCAGAAGTTGAGATAAATTGACTCAGCCCGGTTTTGGCACCAAGTTGGGTACAATATGCTAGTCCAAGTTTTGCTAATATGTTCTACGTATCTCATAATTATGTAGACATGATTTAGAAAACACTTAAAAATAACAACAAAAATATGAAATGGGTTGTAGTCACCTCAATTGATACTCCTAATTTTGAACCAAAGGATTCATAACACTTTCGAACAAGCTCTGTTAATGTTCCATCCTGCACAGTAAGCATAGAAAGAATATAAGGGGAAAGACAAACATTATCATGAAGATTATTATATAAGAAAAAGTCGAATCCTAAAAATACATTAGGAAAGAATATAGGTTTACCTGTAGCAACTGAGCTGCATTTCTCAATCCTCGTGCCAAAGTGTCCATCCCTGATTTATGAGAAATGAACAGATCTTCTACATCAACACTTTCCCTCCTTCTGTGTCAAAGAAATGGAAAACATAGATAAGTTTGATATCACTTTGTACTACATGTAGCATATTGGACAATACAAATTAGCAAAAACTTTAAATATTTTTCAAAGTGAATTTCTCTCGTACGTCTACAAATAATTGTTTATAGTATTCAATTCCAAGGATCAAACTAGGACTAAAATTTTTGCAAAACCTGTTTCCTGTTCTATCAACTCATGGCCTTAATATCACTTTAGAAGGCATCCAAACTTCTAAAATTCCACATAACTCTATTTTCTTAGACTATAACGAAAAAAACAAGAAAAACATAATTTAAAAAAAAATAACATCTATACCTATTACCCTTATGAAGTATCCAGTCTATTTTGCAAATTTAGTTTTTTATAAAGAGACAGTCATAAGACAACCCATATGTAAATTATAGGATAAATATGATCCATTCAACAATGCATCACTAGAACCCCAAGAGCCCAACTCTATAATGCACATATAGCTTCAATATAGAATATAGGTTTACCTGCATTTCTCAATCCTCGTGCCAAAGTGTCCATCCCTGATATATGAGCAATGAACAAATCTTCTACATCAACACTTTCCCTTCGTCCGTGTCAAAGAAATGGCAGACATAGATAAGTTTGATATCACTTTGTACGACATGTAGCATATTGGACAATACAACAGCATTATAAACCATCAACTAGAACCTAACACAACACTCTTTACCTTTTGTATAGTTTATGAAGGGGCGTATACTGCATTTTTCCAGCATTTTTGACTATCCTATGCAAGAATCTCTTATAGTTCATGTTTATTCTGTTTGCTCGAGCAAAAGCATAAGCAACCAGAGCAGTTTTTTACTCAATTGACCCAACTTTTGAGCACAGCTAATGACCATTAGCATAAGACATGTCCAACTAAAGTAAAAAAGTGTTATTGGAATATTAACACCTAGGGGGTAGCTTGAACTATGACATTCATAGGTATAATCGTAATAGGCCAGTATCAAACAAAACTCATCCATTCATGCCATCAAATGGGAGTTGTTCTTTAACTACAGTGGTGAACATCGGTTGGATGTCTTGAACATGTAAATCTTTTATGGCTGGCCACAATTAGGAATGTATAAGTTGATGACTTAGAACATGTTTCCTATGTGCGTTCATGTGATAAATAATTAGAATAGATAGAGAATTTCCTCATTTCTTCAAATGTGGTGGAGTGGAAATTATTACTTCAGTGATTTTTTCAGACTGTTCGATCCACCCTGCTAAGTCTCCGACCAATGGAAACAAAAGAATGATACCTATGCTCAACCACTCCAATTATGATTGTCACAATTCTTATGGATAGCAATGATAGGGAGTACTTGGGGTTCGAATAGAATATGTACAATAAACTGTCATATGTACCTACTCACCAAGATTGCACTGTTGCAAGAATATATGGTCATATTTCACATACTTGGTCCAATATTGTTTGTATTTTGCAATTCCAATTTCAAGCCATGGTTTCATGTTTCCATTGTAATGTATCAATGCCGCCTTAGCAATATCTGTCTGACTAACAATAGGATTATAACCAAGGCATAGAACATGCCAAGAATTATCTAGTGCATAATTAAGGTTGTAAAAGGTGATCAGCCCAAGTGGCAGGTTACCCAGTTTCCACAGATGTCTGTCCTTGTTCTGAGATAAAAAGCATCACACAATAGTCATTTTTAGACAAAACCAAATGCTAATGTCACTTCATTGCAAAAACCACAAATAAAGCACCAGGAAACCAAAAGCAAAATGTCAATGTATACTTACCAGGTTTTTCCATTTATGATAGATCCTTGTCATGTCCTGCTTTTTCCATTCTTGCAAGTCAAATATATTCATGCCATATGCCCATGTATAGGAATTTGGGTCAAAGTCCCTCACAATAAGACGATTTGAGAAATTCAGATATTTATCAAATCGATAGAAGGTCTCTCCACATGTTTCCAGTGCACCATTTACCTTACCATGCATGTCAATCCCCCAAAGAGTAGTCAAATCCTTTTGCACTACAACATCATCATCTAAAAAAACGACCTTCCTTTTAAAACTTTTGGAGTGAACAATACACTGCTCAAAATTCTCACCTTTTGGTTTCAACCAAAGTGTTGAATTCTGTAAGTTGCAAAAAAAGATAATAAATATTGGTTTTGTAATTACAAGGAAATGCTAGCTTCACAGATAGTTGCCATTGGGCCTTTGGAAAATGATCTTCCCTTCACTGACCACATCAAATGACCAAGGTCTACTACCCAGACAGTATAAAGAGTGAAGAGATTTTCCCCTCAAACATTTTGTATCCCAATATATCCAGAGTTAAAATGATCTAGAATCACAAATAACATGACCTTATTAGAGATTAGAATACAAATACCCACTTGTAGATTGCCCATTTGAAAGGAATCCTTGTAACATTTGCATGAAGAGCTTCTTGAACATCAACCCTGTTTAAATCTTCATTTACGTATACTTTAATACATGGGTCATATCCACCGTAAAAGAACCTCATTGTTCTCCTTGAGACCTGCAAGTACTTTTCAAGAAAATTATGAAGTAAAAGGAAAAGAGAATTATAAAGTAAGCTTCCTATACTTTTCAAGAAAACCAATACTTTTCAATAAAACCAAACAAACATAATTTTCATCTCTTTCAACTTAACGCTCCATTATTCACTGCGTTAAAGTTGGTCCTCGAGAATCATCAAATGCCATGTACATTAAAAACATGATAAGGTAATGTACAGTAGATATCAACAGTAAATAATCATAACCAATATTCGAATCAAGCATATACTCAGGTTTTTCAGATTTGATCTTATCACTGAAGGGACAAGTCAATATAGACAAACAATTTATGTACATTGCGAGAGATCCAAAGAGGGTTAAAGCATAAGAATACAGACAACATACTGACACAAACTTCTGAGTCAACAAGCACATTCATACCCAGTACAATCAATCTATCAACACAGTCATGCTGGGTAAGGATGCAATCACATACTGCAGAGACACACAAGCATACTTTGCACAGTCATGCTTGAAAAAACACAGTCCACCCATAAATTGAAACTCAATGTCACAATGGGGAAGACCCCACAGTCCACATAAGAAAACAGGCTCATGGTCACTTCATGGTCACCCCAGGGAAGGACCCACAGTCCACCCGAGAAAACAGATCATGGTCATGCTGGAGAAGGACACATAGTCCACCAAGAAAATAGATCACGGTCATGTTGGGGAAGGACCCACAGTCCACTCAAGAAAATAGATCACAATCATGCTGGTGAAGCACCCACAGTCCACCAAGAAATAGATCACTTTCACACTGGTGAATGACCCAAATTCCACCCAATAAAATAGATCATAGTCATGCTAGAGAAGGACCTCTCAAGGTATCACTAAGGAACCGTTTTTTTGGCCTTGTTAAAGGACCCACATTCCACCAAGAAAGTGCAAAGAAACAAATAACAATCATGCTGGTGAAGGATCGACATTCCACCAAGAAACAGACTCACGGTTACATTGTATAAGAACCCACAGTCCACCCAAGAAACAGGCCACGGTCATGCTGGGGGAGGACCCAAAATCCAACAGATTCATGGTCATGCTGGTGCAAAGTGACCACATGGAAGGTGTAACAAGGAAAGCCCAGTCATGGGGATGGTGTAGTAAGATATCACATGGAGCATCAACAAGGATTGTGCAAAGATCACACAGAGGGAGAGAGTTCAGTCACACTCCTTAAGGTAAGGTATCAGAACATTAATAAACATCACCTATGGACAAACTAAGAT
Organism: Pseudotsuga menziesii; assembly: GCA_001517045.1. Taxonomy (NCBI): domain Eukaryota; kingdom Viridiplantae; phylum Streptophyta; class Pinopsida; order Pinales; family Pinaceae; genus Pseudotsuga; species Pseudotsuga menziesii. The sequence goes on from LPNX011235208.1 coordinate 21,526, forward strand.
AAATGATCATGAGGTGATCATGAGTCAACCCAGGTGGCCACAACAAAACAAACAACAAACCCAAAAGGTCAAGGTGAACCATATAAGGTGGACACGCAACTCCTTTATAGGACCAACAAGACCAATAATATGTTCTCTCTCTCAAGGTACATTGTTTTATATATTTTTATCATCACTGTATAAGATTCAATGGTTATAGAAAGTAGAACCAATCATACCCACTCCATACCACAACAGGTGCACAATAATGAGTTTCATAACAAGAGATTTCCACACCATAGCCATCTTTCGAATCAACAACAATCACAATTTCCTAATGAGTTAATATGCAATCCACACAAACATGACGAAATTAAAGAACATGATATGCCATTTAAGAAAACATTCAGAAAACACATTTCAAGAAACACGCATTAAGTAATATTCCATTTAAGTATTGAAGTAGCAAAATAAAGTATATGAAAGCTCTAACATGGGCATGGGCACCAAAATTTGACAAACAAAAACTTGTTTCATCCTTTTAAAAGTAATATTAAACATAATTGTTGAACTAGCGAACAGTTCAACAACCCTCAAGAACCATGCTTCAGGAACACATAGAGAAATATTTGACAATCGATAACTTCACATAGAGTTATCCCAACCATTCGGCATCTGAACCATTCACCGCACCTGAAGATAAGATAAATTAAAATGAGTATAAAATGAGTATGAAATTTATACAAACGAATCAACAATAATACAAAAAATACTACTTCATAAATAAGTTATAAGATAGTAGTACAAAAGATAAGATAAATTAGAATGGTTTGAAAACTTCACCCTATTTAAATTTTTAATGAAATCCTCAAAAATTCTGTGGTCGCTTTCTTCTAACTTGTATGTGTCTTTCTTGATATTGTATGATAGGTTTGTTGTTGCTATAATAGATTCAAGTTGTATGAATAGATGATTTGTTGAATCATACTTGTACATGCGTTGCCCCTTTATTCTATTGTACCAACAACATTGAAGCTCAACACCTTTAGGCCTATCCAAAAGATCAATGTCATTATGGTAATCAAACACCCTATTACCATCCTTCTTTCTTATTCTTTGAACTCTTCCAATGTACCAAGTCCCAGAAGAAACGTTGTGCTTTGTACTTTGACATACACCTTTTCTTATTGTACATTCATCTACAGCTATAGACTCGCTCTCAAGCAACACCGCACAATCTGATCCAATTCCAAAACCAATTGCAACACCCTTTTTGGGGGCCCTCTCATATCTCCTGAAGTATACTCCATTCCTCACTTTAGTCAATCTATCTTTCGATAATGTCGAGTTTCCATTCAATTGACTAACCAAACAAGATTTGTACATGTCCTTTCCATCGAGCTCCACCACTGGTTTGGTAGTTATGTTTACATTTTCATCGACGGAATCTAAAATTCCATCCAACTCATGCCTCCACTTACTTTCCATCGTTTGCAATTCACTATCATTGAGTAACATAAAGGACGAAGATTGGAATATGGACGTGGAATGATCCGGTGGAGAATTATCAACTACTTCATCCACATCTTCAAATGTTGGAACATTGTGATCCTCTATCCATGGTTTAAACCACCAAGAATCTTCTGTGTGTCTTTTTGGTTGCATGCCAAGACCTTGTAAAATTCCCTGTGCATCCTCCAATCCTATCTTGAGAGCTTCTATAATTTTATTATCGGTGGAAATTAAATCATATTGTGACAAGAAATCACCTTCCTCTACTGTTTGTTGATGCAATTTGTTCTAGATGTTCATTTGTTTCTTATGAGATTTATTGAAACGAAGCCCTTGGGGATTCGAATCTTCTTCAGCAACTCTATTAAGGGTTCCAATAGCATGAAGTAAGTCAGCAAAATCATATGCCCTCTCTACTCCAACCATGCCACCGACTTTGCTAAAGAAGTTCTCACATACATCTGACCCAGTCAGGTGCAATGCACATGATAAGTTAGAGTATTGATCACGAAATAATATCATCAACAAAACTGCAAAGTGGCAAGAAATTTTCACATCTTGATATGCCTCTCTATTAATGAAATTAATGTTGACATTAGTATTTTCCTGTTCTCTGACCCAACATAGCCATAAGGTGAAGAAATGATGGACTCTTGAATAATTTCGCACTCTTTCCCAAAGAGTTAAACTAGGAGACAAAAAAATATCAATATAGTCAGCAACGATTGCTAGATAGGTCTCTGTACCCGATGTCCTCTCTGTCCTGCCACCTGTACATCTTATTTCCTTCAAGCACCTCTGGACATGCCTTGAAGCAATGCATTGTGATGAACCCCAGTTTTGGCAATCAACCCTCTCTATATCCTCGATTTTAAGCTTGTGGTCATCCACTTTAAAATTGTTATAAACCATTCTTACATGGTTAAACTAATCAACTCTTTTCCAACAATCAGATCTCATCGACCACTAAACAAAGGATTCACTAGATTTTTGCCATTGTGGATGTAATCCTGATAATGAAGTCCTGTTACTTTAAAGCCATCATACAACCAAGTTAGCCTCCACCCCTCCCAAGGAATTTGATATCTCATGCATGTCGTTGAGTAATAATCCTTCAGCATAAGCATTCTTCTCCTACTATCCCCATCTGAGGAATGACCAATAATAGGTCCTAAAAAATATTCCACATGTTTCTTCCATAGGTCTTCTACTTTTTCCCATTGTTGATGGAAAAAATTTGCATCAAACCTATTACACGTTGGATGAACAACCGCAACCAAATGAGGAAGCTTCTCATGTAAAGGGTTTGCAATAATAACACGTGCATAATGGCCAATCACACAATTCTTGAAGGCATATGTAATAATCTCATAGCCTGCAGCGCCCTCACCAATTGTCACCAAGAAATGTGATTGGCACTTATGTTCTTCTTTCTTACCACAAAAACCCACCAATGTATCACTTTTTGCTACCCACCTTACATATTTTTTCACAACAGTTTCATCTTTAGCAAGGAATACGAGAATCGGGCCCTCTATACCATGTTTGGCTTTATAGGAAGCATAAACGTTTTCGATTGTCTCAAAAATGTACTCTTGCTCCCCTGGGATATATGCCAATGATTTTCTAACTTGCCTTAAAGTCGTAGATATCGAAGGGCCATCCAGATTCAAGCTAATAAAGCTATGTAATCTAGGACCTCCCCATAACTTAATCATCTCATAAATGGATTGAGTGGATGCACTATACCTTCTACCTGACTTTGAACGAACTAGGTTGTGAAATATATTTTGAACAAATTCCCAAACTGCATCTTTACCTTTTAATTTTCCTTTCTTATGAGCCTCACACACATCCTTGCAAAACTTGAACACATCCTTCCTTCCTGCAGATTCGAACAACTTTTCCCTTAGAGACCTTGTTCTTATAGACAGTGTAGCAACCTTTGTCCTCTCCCACGAAAGAGATCGCATTGTTAACATATGTGTAGCATTTGCTTCTCTTGCAACAATTTTGAGTTCAGTTTGAGTCAAATGGTCCAACCTTCTCCCTTTCCCTGTATCTCTCCCATGTCTTTTCATGTTGCTCCTTGATTCGCAATATAATTGCATTCGAAAGTCATCACAATTAGGTATAATCTTACAAAAATTGCATGTCAATGAATCAAAAGGTATTCCTGTTTCAGAAACCCTCTTGCAATGAATATGTCTATATGTACCATTAATACTGCATTCAATACCATGATAATTTAGTGTTCTCATGGTATGCTATTTTTCCACCACGTTGGTCATCCATTAGAACCTTTGTGTCCAATCTCTCCCCTCTTTTCTCAAGATAGGGATCCAATACCCCCAACATAATAATATTGAGGGAGGTATTTGTCCTAGAACAAGATGAAAAAACATATTGGTTAATGATCTACTAACTGCTACTAACAAGTAATAATAAATAAAGTAATGTGCATATTCAAATTCAAATTAAATTAAAACTTGGGTAATTTCCACACCTGAAGTAGAAGGATGTGGACTTGTAGAAGCCCCATGTAATGGTGATGGTAGTGATGGGATCAAGAACTTAGACAAACTTTGTTGGGACTTTTCATTGGTAGGCTTCTTTGGTCTCCCAACTGTTCCACTGGTCAACACAACTGTATCATGTGAAGCCTCAACTGTAGTATTAGTACTGTGCTTCTTTGATTTCATGTGTTCATTTAGAGAACTGACAATATTACCACTTGATGGCACCAAAGAGAACCATCTATTCCATCATGTACGTTCCACTCTTACTTTTTTCTTGTCCTCACAGTTTGCAAGTGTTGCTTCCACCACCTTGAACAAATTAGGCTCTTGTGTTTGGTTGAAATCATGTAGAAGTTTGATTGCTTGATCAATCTCAAGTTGATCTCTAGCCACTGTTGTCTGCTTTTCTTTGTTACCTGAAGGAATTTCATTAATTCCCAACATTGAAATTTGAGGTTGATGGGACCCTGTTTTCATATGATTGTTTTTGAAGTTACAAATTGTTTGCGCTGCCAAGGATACTTCCCCCGTTCCATAATCAATGCCATAGATTTCACAACGGATCTTTATATCAGGTTTTCCATTTTCTAAATATACCTTTAGTGTTAGCTTCTCCTTGACAAACTCTTCCATTAAACTATTCACTTTATGTTTCCAAGATGCCAATACATTACAATCAACCACAACTTGTTCCACTGACTCAGACACATTACCAAATCTTGGTTGTTTATGCATAGGTTCCTCCACTTTCCCTTCAATGTTTTCAGAGATTGGTGTTCCCTCCATTACATTTGATTCCAATGTATCAGCAACCATCGTGCATACTTTCCTCTTAATGCCTACACTTGTTGTTGTAGGTTTCCTTCTTTCTTCTTGCTTTGCATTTAAACGACATCCAGTTGAGCCAATAATAAAATCAAAAGGATATTGAACGACTTCATCATTCACAATTTCAGAATGGATATCAGCATATGTACAAACTTTTTGACACTGGACTGTGCCAAGGGGACAATTCTCTTCACCAATAAAAATTCCAAAGTCCACAACATCACTTGTATCCATATGCATTTACATCCATGTGTACCTTTTAGTTGGGTAAGAAATGAATAAAATTATAACATTTTTTTTCAAAATTTTGGATATAATAAGGCTACGAAATGAGGTGAGTGCATCCATAAATAAATGAAAAAAAAAGTAATTCAAATTTACACATGCATATTAGTTCATTAATAAAACAAAGAGCTAGGAAGCAAAGTATGCACTTTCAATTCAAATATCTAAAAAGGATGAAGACATATTACTATCGGGATGAAACACCTTGAAACAAAATGTATTGTTAGTGGCTTATTCAAATAGCCCTCCCCAAAATGAAGAGTCAGCTTCAACGTACCTGCAGAAGATCAAAAGGTGATAAAAACAAGAGATGAAAAAACATAGAGGTGATCAAAGGTCTTTATTCTTTTTGGAATTTAGTCTTGTTCTTTTTTATGGAAATGCCCCAAGCATTACAATCCACTCTAGGAAATGATAAAAACATCTTAATTGACTAATATTCCCAACCTGCAAGCCTAAGCCCTATTCTACATGGTGTTTGGCCTTGGGGTAAGAAAAAAAACTTAGTAATAAGTGAACTCGCCTAATAAATGAAGAATGGTCCAAGGAGAGATAAATTTGTTCAATAGTCACTCACAAAGCTCAAGTAAACTAGTTTTGGAAACTTCCTACATAAATGCAACAACTCTTAAATTCACTCCCTAGATCTTTGAGATCAATTTTGCATCCAAATGGTGAAGATTACGTAGTTGGTAGAGCTTCCATAGCTCAACAACACAATGAAATTGCAGCCATAACACTTTAAGAGACCTAAATCTCTCACATTAGTGTGAATAGGTATTGTAGCTCTAATGACAGGTAACAAAGAGAAATCGACAAGATTTTGGAAGGGAGGCATTTACTTTCACATCATAATCTTAATATGCATACTCCTTTTATCATCAACATTGCAGACCTAGTCAAACTGATGTAGATAGTTCTGGAATTACTCTTACACAAGTTTTTAGCTATGTAGAAGATATGTGATGACACATCCTTTGTTAACGTAACATTGGACTGGTCACCTTTTGGTAAACAAGGCACATATACTATAGAACACATAACATGTTTTATAAATGTTATATAATTTGAAAAAAATGAATTATCAGACTTCATGTAACGACAATTAGTATTAAATATAGTTCTGAAATTACTCTTCTTCTATTAAATAATTTAGCTATGTAGAAGATATGCTATGAAATATTCTCTGTCAACATTGGATTGGTCACCTTTTAGGTTGTAAGCAAGGGGCATATAATAGGATGCATAAAATGTGTTTTTAAGGTTATAATATGCCAAAAATGAATTATCAAAATTCATATAAAGACATCTAGTTCAGAGACTCTTCCAGATAGCCACATTGAGAGGTCAGATAACCAACTTCACCACCAAGATCAAAATACCAAGGAACACATCCCATCTTCATCTTGAATTCAAAAGATGTCTACAAGGGAATACAAGAAGAACCCAGTCATGGCTTATCTAGGGAGGCACTTATGGACCTGCCAAGAAACTGATACAAGAGGAGATCAACGTCTGCCTCAGACATCCAAAGGATGTAAAAAATCTAAATTATGTCATACTCTTGAAAAAATAAACATCAAAGATGTCAAAGAGAGTAGGTCAAGCTCAAATTAAAAGAGCTTCATCGATCCATTCCCCACTATTTCACCTTCACATATTTCAGTGAAATGTAAGAGGCCAGATGCCATAGAGAGTGCCTCATTGGATAAGCCATCTGCCTTCTTGTTGTATTGTCTGTAGACATGAGCAAAATCAAGGGAAAGAAAGGATGATTCGAGATTCTTGATATTTTGACACCATCCATATTCCTGATTCTTGAGAAGAGTTATCATTGTCACCAAAGCAACTACTCCCCTCATTTTGGGTTTAATCCAACACATGGAGGGCTTACCTAAGAGAAACTAAGTTGTAAAGATAAATGTAATTTCAGAGAGACTTAGGTTTCTACATCAACTATGAATGATTTCTTGCTGTAAATCAAGTTGATGTTAAATAAATGTTTTCAGAAAGATGTTAGTTGATTTTAAGTTGATTTCAAAAATGATGTTAAAAGATTTCAGAACTTTTTTCAATGTTCTTTATTAGTGCATAGTTACAGTTCGAATATTAATTAATGTATGTGTAAATTCCCTCAAATTGCAGAACTGAATTATTAATTCAATTACTGCTATAAAACCTGCGAGAAATGTGTCTTTTCAAACAACTATGGTCCATTTTGCAGATTTTGTAAGATCTTAGCTCTGTCTAATATGTGTCTAATACCAACATTTAGAATAGTCATGAAATTCTACACAAAGGAAAAACATTGGCTAAGATAGCTTGCTTCTCGGCATTATTGCAATGTAAACTGACTGGATGTTACTCTATGTTAACTCTAAGAATGTTGTAAGACATTATCCCTATCTTTACCAAATACCAACATTTAGAACAGTCATGAAATTCTACATGAAGGAAAAACATTCGTAAGGGTAGCTTTCTTCTTATCTATTAATGGAATGTAATTGACTGAATGTTACACTAAATTAAATCTATGAATGTTGTAAGCGGTGATTTCAAATTAGAAATTATAAAAGAAGAAGGATAATAAAAAATAAGGAAGGATAATAAACAGAGAAGAGAAGCTAAATGACAATGAAGATCATGCACTAGCTACACACACCAAGAATGGAAGATTCAGAAGGAAGTAATCTTCAGTGCAGGGGCAGACTCTCATCACTCTTTCCCAAGGTCTCTCTGTTAGTAGAGTGAACCTCAATCATCTTCAAAAAAAGGGAGGATCACTTATCAACAATGCATCAAGAAGAGAAAAAATGAAAAAGTGAAAAGGAGAAAGTCTAAGCCCTCAATGCATCACGATGAGAAAAAGCATTCCACTTAATGAAGTATCTATGATGGAAATTGAGGCTGATTTAGGAGGAGCATTCCATTGTTTTGGCATATTTTAAGGAAATATGGTTTCATGGTACATGGATCAAATACTATCTTGCATATGTATCCATACTGAATCAACCATTTAAGGATTCATTTGGATTAACCCCTTGATTTGAGTAATGTCCTAGCTTTAGGGAAAGCATCTAACAGTCAGCTCATGTTCCAAATCTTGGGGAAGTTATTATTTGAAGAGTTTTGAGGAGGCTTTGCCATTATAGAGAGACACCTTCCATGAATTTTATTAGCATGAATGGAGAATGCCCTAATCTCATTGAAGACACTTGGAATTCAAAGCAGTGAGCGATGTCCATCTTTTAGAGGTCCTTAATTGTCATGTACACCTAAATGTGTAGATCTAGTAAATATTCATCCCTAGTTTTGTTGCATTCCCTCATGATATTATAGTAAATAATGGTATTCATGCTTTTCTCTTTGAAGTTGTATTCAGAAAGGATGGTATGATGAAACATTGAAAGGAATCACAAAACATCTCAGCATAGGGAATTCCATTCCATGCAAATTTCCTGTCAATTTGGGAATTCCACACGCATTCCATTCCATGCAAATGGGAATTTCCAAATTGCAGCGACAACAGAGATTTTCCAGAAGTTAGTTTGTGCTTGTTTGAATACTTTGGTTGTCAAAATATAAGAAAAGCAACAGATGGAAGATTAAACATTGAAAAGGATGCAACTAGCATTGAATTCTCCTCTGTGCATGCTGGCATGTATATTAATTAATGAATACCATCCATCTTAGTGTTAAATACCTCTTATGTCATGTCTTTCTTTAATGCTGACGTGATTGTGGCGTACAGACTATGCATTTAACAAATGCAATGCAATCAGAATCTTGTAGTAATTAGTTTCATATCCCATTGAAACACCCATTTAAGAGTTGATAAAATTGATTAAGTTTAATATCCAAGAGCATACCCAGATGTAGTTTATTCACCTAGGGTCTACAAAATGATTTAAGGAGGGAAATTATTTTCTTTAAACCTAAGACCATTGATGAGATTAATCAAGGGCGGGTGTTTTTTTACTGTGTGGATAGGGTTGGCGTAAATAGGGCAGCATTTATTAATCTCCCAGTAGCCCGTCTTCTCTTCTCCTAGCTGCCAACAATGAGTTCCTTCCTCCCAACCTGAACTTCTCTTCTACTTGCTTCCAGCCTATGAAAAAAACACCAACACAATGTTCTACTCCCTACTTGTTTATGGCTAGGACAGTATACAGAGTGAACTACATTATTTTTAAGTCCTCTGTCATTCATTTAAGCTCTTCAATTGACTTTTGTATTTCTAGATTGCAGAAAACATAGGCACACAGCTAAAAGTTACCCTAAGTTTAAAAATTTGTCCAAGGAATAATTTAATAGACAATGGGATTGAGAAGCTACTAGTTTTCACCAGAAACTCTTCCAAAATAGTTTGCAATCTTCTTTTACATGAAAACGCAGGCATCCTAAAGCTACATCTTTACGAACAAGGTTCAAGCAATGTCAAATATGATTATTTGGCCAGCTGTGAAATCAAGGTTAGATTTTTATTTGAAGTAAAGCCCACAATCCTTGAGATATGCTTATTCAGAAAGTGTGCAGCATTAAAATTAGTCGTTTAAATTGATTTTTGCATAATTATTTTTTCCTTGTTCTCTTCTGTTGAAATCCATGCTAGACAGGAGCGGTCTCAACTTGTGCTTGATTGATGATTGAGATTTCAAATAGTTTACCAAATACACTTTGACGTCTCTTTTATATACATATGAAATATGTAGATGATGACTCCACTACATTTTGGGCAATAGGAAGGAATTCAAGTGTGTTGGCTGCACATGCTGAACATTGTGGAAATGAATTTTTGATGGTTGTCCCCTTTGAGGGCATAGATTCAGCAGAGGTGCTCTTATTTACTTCACTAGAACAAACTTGTCATACTTTATTTTGCCTTTTTATCATCTTATATCACAAATTTATTTAAATCAAGTATTCTTAAAACACATTTCATTCCTCAATTGCTCACATTTACTCATAAAGTTTTGCAATTATAACACTTGCTTCCTTGCAATCGACCTGTGGAAATTTCTATCTTCTTCAGTTTGTGTGACGAGTATTTCTACAAAAGTTAGTCTTTCAGATATTGCATTTGAGCTAATCTTTCAACTTATCCACAATTAGCGCCAAAGCTCATGAATTCTGTATACATGACATGATTGTCTCATAAATTCTATCTTATCTCAACTTCTAAGGATTATATCTAATAGTTTCCTTGAATATGAAGGTATGGTTAGATGTTGTTGGAATACTTCTGGACTAAGGTGAGTGACTTCTCAAAGTATGAGGTTTGCCTCATTAGATTGGATGGCCTTACAGTGCTCCTTTCCTCCATGGAAGAAATCTTTAAGCAACTCCTGCACTTTGGGTATTCCTGTAGAACTTCCCACTAAGACAATTTTGTGAATCTGGGTTTTATAATTTGTCATTATCAATGGATTTTTGAAACAGATAAAATGTTCATTGTTCATTTTCCCACTCTCTTAATTTTTTAATGTTGGTCCTGGTTTTCATAGAGACGAGGGCAGACAACACTCTCTTAGCCGTCTTGCATGAACTCTGAAGTCCCTTTCGGATATGTTGAGTTTGTATTTTTCCCCATTATGTAATGGAGATGTTTTCCTATCAAACCCATATACAAGGTTCACTCAATATTTTTAAGACATCCAACCCTGTTAATTTCCCAACGGTTTTGGTGGTCCTTCTTTAAGAATCATTGTAATAAAGAAGGATGGATAATAACAAATTTAATAATTTGACAGCTTGTGAGGTATTATTGCCAATTGCGTGGCACTGAGATTTTAGATAAGCAATGCAAAGGCTTTAATTCCTCCCAGTGCAGGGTGGAGGTTTGGAGGGTTTTGAACTATTCTAATTTTCCTCTGTATGAAGAGATCTAGAATTTGGATCCTGTAGCACCAGCCACATAATCGTTGGTTATGGGAGGTTTCTTGTCAAGTAAAAAAACTGGTTACATTCCTATTTTCCAATGCATGTCAAATAAATCATTTCTCCACTAGCAGATGGCAATAGTTAAAAACAGAGCTTATCATAATTCTGAGTCTGTTATGTTTAAAAGGTAGTTAGATTTAAGTTTTGTTTTGATCACATTGTTGTTTCTGGCATTCCATATTCAATCCAAGCTGCTGTAGCCTATCAGAATGCCTTCAGTATAGCCTGGAATAATGGTAGGGTGCAAGATCTGTCAATTACCCTCTATTTATATGTATATTTGGATCCAGCCAAGCCAAAAGTAATTTAATTTTTTTTCTAGCAAAAGAAAATGTAATTTTGTTATCAACTATTTAGAACTGCAAACATATAGTCAAACCTAATTTTGATGTGTTTTTTATTGTTATAGATTAGTGTAAAGCTAGTGCTTAGAGAATGGTAGTATACTGATGGTTCCAGAAGCCTTCACAGTCGTAACACATCAAATTCTCCGCACTCTTTACTTGGATCTTCAACTTTTAATTCACCAACTGGCAGAAAGCTTAAAATAACTGTAGTGGAAGGCAGCAACCTTGCTGGAAAAGACAGATCTCGAAAGAGTGATCCTTACGTTAAGCTTCAGTATGGGAAGGTCGGGTTCCCCAATTTTTGAGTTAGATATTTTTCATTTTCTAGAATTAGACTGATCTACATATTGGTGGATATCTACAATGTTTCCTGTAGCTGTACTTTGCAGTTGGTTAGCATTAATTTTTTTTTAATATAATCACAGAACATTCACAGAACAAGATCAATTTCACGAGGTATCAGCCCCATATGGGACGAAGAATTTGAGTTTAATGAGATTGAAGGTGATCAGTATTTGAAATTAAAATACTACAATGTAGAATTTCTTGGGGATGAGAGTATGGGAAGCGCCCATGTGAATTTGGAAGGACTGGAAGAAGGCGAAACCAAGGATGTTTGGATCCCCCTTGAAAAAGTTACAACAGGTGAAGTAAGACTCAAAATTGAGAAGAAAAAGCAAGAGCAAGACACTGAGGTGAGTTCATTTTGGTTTATATGTAATGTTATAATCAAAATTTGTTATATTTTTTTCATTTGTTCCCTTGATCACTCTTTGTATACTTAAAGCTTATCATTCAAGTGACCTAACATGTATCCTTCTATGCTTATGTTTTCTCATTGGGTACACTATTTGATATGTCTTTTTAGTTGTCATTTGATTTGTGAATTACCAAGCAAGCAATATAAGATTTTGTTTAGTTTGTTTTATATTTGATTTCCATGCATAATTGTTTTATTTGACCTGATTCTTCCTGCAATGCCTTGGTAGAATTATTTTATTTATCTGATTCTGTTGTGATGCCATGCAAAATTCTCTTACAGAAACAGGGAGTGGCTGGATTGTGCTTGTTCTTGTAGAAGCAAGGGACCTGATTGTAGCAAACTAGCGAGGAACTAGTGATCCATATGTCAGGCACATGTTAGGGTACAATATGGCAATTTGAAAAAAAGAACAAAGGTCAGTGAGTGCTACCATAGTTGACATCTTATTTAGGCTCAAATTCTTTGTTTTTTGGTGATTTAATTCTGAATGGCCTTTAAGAGCATAATGTGTAAAAAGAGATTTAAGTACATTTCAATGGGGTGTTACACATATGACAAGTAAAATGTGGTACATAGGGTGTCGAATTATGAAATTAGTTTAAATCAAGCCTCATCTAGTTGCATTGTCATTCAGTTCTCTCAAAGAGGGAAGACCACCCACTGCATGGTTGCCATTCCTCTTGTTTCCTATTTAATCACATCCATTTCCTAACCTACTTGCTTGCAGTGAAACTGTTCTGAGCCTGCAAACTTTTTCCAAAACCGCTTGAGTTGTATTTGTTTAACTAGGGAATCAACAAATGGGGTGGGCATGTACTTGTGTGTCATGGGGTCAATTCCTGTTTGCTACCACTATACCCCTAAGTGCACTTACACAAAACCCCAGCATGGATAACGGGCTAGCTGATGTTTGAACCCGTGATGTTGCAAGGAGTACCTTAAGAGTACACTCTATCGCCACTTGGTCTACAACCCTGGGGACAATCTGGACACTTGAGTTGTATTTAAATATAGAAGTGTGTTCTTTCTTTTTCTACTTTTTCAAAAGAAAAAAGAAAAAAACGTAATACATTATTTCTGGGATAGAAATTGAGATATTACATTCTGCATACAAATGTTGAAAACACTTGAAAAGAGCCATAAGGTTCAAAAAAGTTGTTTTGTCATAATGGCCCTGAGCCCTTTGACTAAAATAAACTAATCTGCTTATTTCATATTCAACATCTGCATTATGAAATTACAGTCATAATATGAAATGTGCCATCTGCACTAAGAAAAGGAAAATAAGGTCACAAAAAAGGTCAAGGTGGGTTATTAGTATGCACACCATCTTTCATATTCTGTAGTTTCAACATCCCTAACTGTACATCAACTCTATCTTTGGATTGAATATCTGCCAGTTTATTGAGTTCACTATTTATGTGCTTGAAAGAGTCATAATCCAGACAATCTCTCTAGGAGTGTACCTAATACATCAAAGGGTTTAGACCCAGATTTAGGAAAGGTACAGTGCCACACATACAATCGATAATAAGTTTGGAATCTCCCAAAACCTATAATTTGTCTAAATCACAATCCACTGCCAATCTAAGAAGTAGAGCTAGGACTTGAAGTTCGTTCGAGTTGTTGGTTCCATGTCCTACACCCATTGTGGAAAGGGAATAATGAGTAGAAGATAGGGTGAGAGTGTGGCATTTTGAAATATGATTTAATTCCTAGACTTTAATAGCACCCAACTCACTAAAATGAATAAACTTCTATAATCTATGATTGGCATATCCTCCATCCACCATTTAAAAGACATTGAAAGTGTGTTATCATTCCACTGAACAACGCCGCTTAAACGTGTTTTAAGTAAAGGAGGGAGAAGGAGAAGCTTGGTCCATTGGAAATCTTGGGCAATGGAGTCTTGTATGGTGGAGCACAAAGGGACTACGTTCTTCTGTAGATCTTAAAGATGAGGAGGATGCTTACTCACTCAACCCCTTCTCTAAGAAAGACAACATGTAAATTACAAATCCTTGCAGAGAAAAAAGGTTAAATAACTTGGTGCCACCTACAATAGAAACTTAGAAAGCATGAACCTTAGCTGAAATAAACATGCACTTCTAAGAGCTCTAAAGCAAATGAACAATAAGAATATAAGCAAGCTAGCTTTCTAATCTTACCCTATGGAGATAGCCCCCTTTTAAAGAACAAACTCAACGAACAATATTGCAAGAAAAAACACAATACAGATTACCTCATAAGCACTTAACAATTATCATCCACACATGAAAGAGCTACACCACTTGTGACCTCCAAAGCCTTTTATTTCCAACAAAATATTGTACAATACAATCAAAGCTCAAGTGGAGGTTCCACACTGTCCATTCAAAATGAGGAACGAGCTCTTGCTTAAATAGAAGAAGGGGACAAATGTGAACATTTGGAGAGACTCCAATGTGAACTAGAAGAGGCTACATCATATACCTGCAAGCTTTAGTAATATTCTAGCCTATCTACCTGTTGTCGCTGCAACTGTTTTCCCCAATTTTCTTAAATTTTGGTCCCCTTCTCATGATTTAGCGTTGTTTTAATCGTTTGGATCCTTGAATTTTTGGGTCATGCTTTAATTTTGAATGATTTTGAAGATTAACTCTCGTCCTGGTTTTTGGAAATTGCGTGTGTTTTGAAGTTGTTTTTGGGTCGCAGATTTTGAGTTTGGTTTGCTAATTGTTCTTTGAGGGGCCGCTGTTTCGGAGGTGAAACAGGTTTTGACCGTCGCTGAATTTTAAAGCTTTTTGAACACTTAATATTTTATTGATCGGGTGTCAAATTATGTTTGATCAGAGGTTGTTGTCTATTTCCCTTCCGTCGTTGCGGCTCCCAAAGCAACTAAACACCCGAAGTGTAAAGTGCTCCGCCCGCCGATGCGTATCAGTATTTTAGTCGCTTGTCCGTAGTCGTTTCTCTTCTGCCATTGCGGCTATGCAAAGCTTTCATCTTTCGATGTCGATGTCCTTTCGACTTCCGATTGAGAACTTTCCCGCCCGCGTCTTAGGTCATATCTTTTTCGACTCCGATATGCTTGATGGTTTCGTGGCGACCGTTACCTTTTAGGAGCCGCTTATGTGGCTGGGGATGGATTTACCCCGTCGATGTTAGCGTTCCAGGACGCCAATTGGTTTCAAACCCGTTGGAAGGTGAGGTGGTAGTGTCGGCGTTTGTCAAGTTCTCATGACAGTGGTACACTTGGCCATTTCTTATGGATTAGCCGTTTTAGTTGGTATAATTTGATGTTTTATTTCATAATACAATCCTGGTGAATGATGCATGTTGATTAACTGTAGGAAGATCCAAAAGACGGTTCATATTGCGGCGGCGTGAAGGTACCGATAGGAGACAGGATCTCAAGGGGCACGGGCAAAGTAAAAGACAAAATTGAAAGGAACAAAGGCGCAGATCTGAAAGGTCCGTCAGTTACTCAGCCGATAATGAGCTTGCGCAGAAAATATGAAAAAGAGGGATATGAAACGTTCGAAGAACCAAAAAGTCACACATTTGGGGGGAACCCAAGCGGTCTACTATTTTTGTTTAAATATTTGAAAGTTAGAAGTTACAGGGGCTTTTTCTCCCTCTCAAAAACTTGTAAACTATTGCTTGTAAGAGGAACTATTTCGTTTTACAAACCAGAGACTGCAAAATTTTGCCTGTTGGAGAAAGTGCTAAGTGGAATGTATCAATGTGATTAAATGAGCAATGTTGAATGTGAACTATTTCATTTTCAACTGTGTCTCATTAGCTGTAAGAGCGTTCTAACTTCCTAAACCTATGTTCTTGTCTGAATGTTCTTCAGTACATTTATGATGTTTTTTCCACTATGAGTAATGGGAGTTAACTGTTGATGAGCTATCTTATCATGTATACTTTTATTCATGTTGATATGTTTGGTTGTAAATAACAGCTATCTGTGATTTGCCATAACACATGGACAACGATGCATTACTCATGAATTAATAACCTGCTCTTTAGAGATAGTTTAGTTAGTATTTATTTTTGTGCATATATGATTTAGATGCTCGTGAGTTCTAAGACGAGAGGTAAGAACCTGCGCATCACATTCTGACTACTCTTTGCATCTTTATCATCCTGAATTGTTAATTAGGCATGTGCATATCATACATTAAGTAAAAAATACAAAAAAACATATGGTGGATCAGGCCGCAACCGGAAAACCCTTTTGTTACTTGACCTACGGTAGCCAGACCGTAAACCGGACGGATTCCCTACACCAAACAGTCACGGGCTAGTTGGGAACGTTGACTGGGGAGAATCCCTTGCTATTGTTGCCTGGGAATTTCCAAGACTCAATAGTTTTTGGTGCTAGAAGGAGGGCCGCCAGTGCATGGCTGGCCGAGGAAACCCGTTTTCTCGAGATTATTCCACCAGTAACAGTTCTGAAAGTAGTGGGCTTCATAATCCAATTCCAGAAGAAAGAAGTAAAGAAAATTTGTTTTCTGTTGACAACGAGGTTGTTAATAACCTGAGAAGACACACCAAGGCATATGTGAAGAAGATTGGAGGATTTCCAATCATCCCTGAATTGCCCAAAAGAGAATATAAAAGAAAATATCGTCCTATGTTGGAAGACTCAGTGCTGGTTGGGGATTGGGAAGAACTTGTGGAAATAGCCTTACCAAAAGTTGTACTGCCTTTGAATCAAGAAGGCCCAGATACTCCTCATAGTTCTCCTGCTCACACTCCTGTTTTCTCACCTCCTCACTCTCCACCCAGACTCATGGCAGGCGTTAACGCCAATCCACCACCAAACCCACCGAATCCACCACCTGCCTGGAGAGCCAGATCACCTTTAAATCTAATACCTATGTTTCATGATTTACCTCAAGCCTTTGAGAAGATGCTGCCCAAATTCGACCCAAGTGAGAAGATACTAGTAGATGACCACCTGCAAAGTTTTTACTTGGCCATAGAAGGGTTAAGGGCGGGGGAGCATGAGGATGTAGTTTGCAGACTTTTTCCGCACACCCTTAAAGGAGCTGTAGCATCATGGTATTTCGGGTTGCCTGCAAAATCTATCCCTGATTGGGATACCTTCGAGAGAATTTTTAGAAGCAAGTATGCGACTCAAAATACTCATGCAGACCTCATGAAAGGACTACGCGCCTTGAAGAAAGAGAGAAAGGAGAAGGTGCACAGTTTTACTCAAATATTTGCAGCATACTTCAAGAATTTTTCTGAAGCTGACAAACCTTCGGAAAAGGTCCTGATTGAATATTATACCTCAGCTTTAGGCCCTAAGCGGGCCATGTTTTCCAAAATAAGAGCCAAGCCTTCTTTGGCGGAAACCTATGAAGAGGCGGAAATAGTGGAGGTTGAAAGAGAAAGTATCGAAGATTATCCCGAATAGTTAAGAGAGAAAGGTGTGGGAAGGAAAGCCTTATTGTTTACTAAGCCTAAGGAAGAGAAATCACCAGATTTTGAGAGTATGGCAAAAATGATGCAGGAGCTTTCTAACAAAATCATAGACTTGGAGAAAGAGAAGGAAACTCAAAAGTTCTACAAACCCTATTACAAGAAAAGAGAGGATAACAATCAGTCCCAACCTCCTCCACACAATTCTGCATCTATGAATTTAACAGAGGTAGGCATGGACAATTTTTGCACTTTCCATCAACAACCACACTCTGAAAAGAATTGTGCTCAATGGATAAACTCGGTGACGTTGGTTATGAATCAGCTGTTCGACTCTAAATTAACAGAGGATGGAGATGAAGAAAGAAAAGAGAGTACCACTTCAACGAAGGAACAAGAAGAGGAAACCATGGTTTTGTGGAATTCTGTTTCATTATTTGATGCTGAAGAAGAAAAGAATCAGGGCTACAAGGACGTCATGGAAACCAACGTAACAACAAGGAGCCAAGGGTCGATTAAAGAAGACAGTCTCATACTCCCAAAGATCAAAAGGCTGCAGAAAAATGTTAAGAAATTTCAAAATAATTCCGCAGCTGATAAAATTCCTGAATTCACCATTACTGGCCAAGATCCTAAGCAGAATGATACGCTGGCTAAGCCCAATGAGGAAAAAATGAATGCTGATAAACCACATCCCATTGAACCACAGATGGATTATGACATTGTGGAAGACATAAAGAAGATAAAGGCAAACGTTTCGCTATTTGAAATGTGTAAAGTGCAGTAGCAAAAAGAAAGATTATTGAAAGCGCTTGGAGCATCGGATGAGAGGCTGCCCGCTGATAATCAACCTGAAGAGGAAGAAGAAATCAGAGAAACCAGCAGTGGAGGTAAGTCTAAAAGCAAACATCCACCTTTCCTCCTCACTTTCGAAATTTTTAATCACAATGTACATAATTGCCTGGTAGACTCAGGGGCATCGGTTAACGTCATGCCAATATCAATCTGTAAAAAGATAAATGGGCAGCCTAAGCCATTCACGTGGAGGGTCGTTCAGTTGGACAGGACGGATGTAAAGGTAATTGGTGAGATGGAGGATGTCTTAGTCCGCTTGGCATCAAATAATAAAGTGTGCCAAGTTATTAATATTGTGGTGGCCGATATACCAGACGCTTACGGTCTTGTTCTGAGCAGAGATTGGTCGGCCAAACTAGATGGCTATTTTTCCTCGGATTGGTCGCATCTGTGGCTGCCATATAAAGGAAGCCCGAACCAAATTAAAATTTTGTGGGAGCCTCACATGAAATACAACGTCACTCAACTGGAGGAGAAGAATGAATTAGTGGATTCTGTGTTGGGAAATTATTTTATTGAGTTGGAACTGGGAAATTACCAAGAAGAAGAAGCCAGCAACACATTAGACACCCAGCCTGATCTCCTTCAATTTTCACAGGATGATGAAATCGACTGTAAAATAGTAGACTTAGCAGTAGGAATAAATTCTCATGCAGTAGATAGCGATTTCTGGACTTTGTTTTTTGATGGATCTAAGATGTTAGAAGGGTCAGGGGCCAGCTGTGTCCTGATCGACCCCAAAAATAATAAACATTTTCTTTCATGTAGATTAGAGTTTGAATGTACGAATAATACGGCTGAGTATGAAGCATTGGTGTAAGGTTTGAAGAAAGCAATCGAATTAAAGGTAAGTAATCAAAAAGTTTTTGGAGATTCTGAAATAATTGTTAAATAGATCCGGAATCAAATACATTGTGTTTCCCCTCACCTAAAAGCTTATCAAAATGAGGTATGGGATCTGCTCAAATGTTTCAACGCATTTAATATTGTTTCAATTCCAAGACTTAAAAATGCAGCAGCTGACTTGTTAGCCACATTAGCCGCTAGGCTCGTACCTACCAATAATCGATGCTCTGTTGAATTGATTTTCAGGCCCTCGGTACTTGATATGATCACCAACCTACGAGTATTCGACGACGATTAGCAGATCATAGAATGCTTAACAAATGACGAGGTATTTAAAGGAGCAATGAAGAACATCAGGCCGAGATGAAGTATGATAATTTCATCCCTAAAGGAGTTAGAACGTTACAAAGAATGTTCGATTTAAATGAAAAGTTCAAAAAACCAGCCAACGTGAAGACTCACAGCTCATCTCTACAGTTCGAGCTGATAAATTTAGGGACTGAGATGAATCCTAAATATGTGAATCTTGGCAAATGTTGTTCATCAGCAGAAAGAGATAAGTTCATCAATCTTTTCAAACAATATAAAGATGTTTTCACCTGGACATACGAAGATTTGAAGACATATGACACCAGCATCATCAAGCATGTTATCCCCATCAAAGTTGGCGTCAAGCCGTATCAACGACCTTTAAGAAAAATGCACCCAAAATTGGAACTGTTGATCCAAAGTGAAGTTAAGAAATTGTTGGATGCTAGAATCATTTTTAAGGTCAGGCACTCTAAGTGGGTCTCAAATTTGGTGCCAGTAAGGAAAAAATCTGGAGAAATCAGGCTGTGCGTGGATTTCAGGAATTTAAACCGTGCTTCAGACAAAGATAACTATCTTGTTCCACCCATGGAGCAACTGCTACAAATGGTCTCAGGGTCTGAACTATTTTCGTTACTAGATGGATTCTCGGGCTACAATCAAGTATTAGTAGCTGAAGAAGATAGGTTGAAGACGACATTCAGGACCAAATGGGGAACTTTCGCTTATAGAAGAATGCCCTTTGGGCTTATAAACGCTGGAGCCACATTCCAGAGGGCTATGGACATAGCCTTCCGCATTTTGATTGGACGTAGTGTGGTGATATACCTCGATGATATTACAATCTTCTCAAAGAGGAGAGGAGAACATGCGTTCCACCTAAGGCGGATTTTTGAACGTTGTTGGAAATATGGCATCTCACTCAATCCCAAAAAATGTGTGTTTGTTGTTACGAAGGGTAAGCTGCTTGGTCACATAGTTTCAAAGAAGGTAATATCTATCGATCCGGAAAGGATCAAAGCCATTGAACAGATTCCCTTGCCCCATAATAAAAAGGGGATGCAATCATTTATGGGAACAATAAACTTCATGCGAATATTTGTGCGTGATTTCGCTCAGATTGTCAAGCCTCTGCAGCAGATGGTGAAGCAAAATGCACAATTCAAGTGGACTGAGATTGAGAAGAATGCATTCAGCAAAATTAAAACTGCTGTTGCACACGCACCCTCCCTAAAAAGCCCAGATTTCGACAAATATTTTATTCTATATACTTTTGCGTCTGATGATTCACTAGCAGCTGTGCTTACTCAAAAAGAAGATGGTGGGGATGAATTCCCAATATATTTCATGAGCACTGGTCTACAAGGGGCCGAATTAAATTACCCATCGATGGATAAACAAGCTTATGCAGTATTCAAAGCAGTGAAACAATTCAGGCCCTACATATTAAAAAATCGAACCAAGGTGATCATCCCATACCCAGCTGTGAGGTCCCTTTTTGTACAGAAAGAGTTAGGAGAAAGAAGGGGCAATTGGGTAACAGCTCTTCAAGAGTATGACCTCGAATTCAAGCCAGCTTCCATGGTCAAAGGGCAGGGGTTGTGCAAACTGATGATTGAAAATGGGAACAATGACGAACACGCCTGGGAAGACGAGGCTGAATCACATTTGATGGATGTATGTCCTTTGTTCACAGCTCCCGATTCTTGGTATAGGGACCTCGTGCATTACCTACAGGCAGGACTGTTGCCAGAACATTGGAATTCTAAGCAAAGAAGAGTGTTGCGTCTTAAATCAGCTTCCTATCAAATTGTTGAAGGAATATTATTTAGAAAAAATTATGACGGAGTTCTGCTTAGATGCTTAGAGAAAGAAGATGCAAAGAAAGTAATGACATATTTGCATGACGGGCCTGCTGGGGGACATTATTCAGGAGATACTACAGCCCACAAAATCCTCAGAGCCGGTTACTATTGGCCTACGCTCTTCAAAGATGCACATGCACATGTCAGGAAGTGCGATATTTGCCAAAGGTGTAGTGGAAGACAACCCAAAGCAGCAACACCCCTAAAGACAGTGATGATCACGGAGCTGTTCGAGCAATGGGGGTTGGATATTATTGGAGAAATAAAACCGAATTCCTCCCTACAACACAAGTACATTCTGACCGCGACCGATTATTTCACTCGCTGGGTCGAAGCTGTCCCGCTGCACAAAATAAATGAAGACGCGGTCATCATCTTCCTACAAGATCATATCATGACCAGGTTTGGAGTTCCAGTTTCGTTAGTCTTTGATAATGCTACTTACTTTTCATCAATTAAATTAACTGCTTTTGCTCATGATAAAGGGATAAAATTGCATTATTTTGTGAATTTCTGTCCACAAGGAAATGGCTTGGCTGAATCCTCTAACAAAAATCTGATTAGAATTTTAAAGAAGACTGTAATAGAAAACCAGAGGAGTTGGCACTCAGCGCTACCAAATGCCCTTTGGGCTGATAGAGTCACCCCCAAGTCTTCGATAGGAGTGTCTCCATATACCCTTGTGTACGGTAAAGAAGCCATTCTTCCTCCCAATATCATGCTACCTTCTTCCATAATAGCTCAAGCATCTAGAGGGTCAGATGATGATGTTTTGCAAATAAGGATATATAGCCTTCTGAAAGCAGAAGAGGCTCAATCTAAAGCCAGAGAGGGCTTTAAGCGGCAGCAAGAGGTAACAAAGAGATGGTTCGACAAACATAAGGCAGGAACAAAAGACTTTGAGGTGGGAGATTTAGTTCTCAAGTGGGATCACCCCCATGATGAGAAAGGAAAACACACGAAATTCTATCAGTTGTGGGTAGGTCCTTTCCAGATTGCGGCAAAACTTGGCCCTTCCACTTATAAGTTACAAGATCTGCAAGGGTGGGAAGTGAACTTACCAGTAAATGGTTTAGTTCTCAAGCCTTATTTTTCTTGAGTTTCATTTGTTTGCTTCTATCTTGTATATAAATAATCTGGCTTAGCCGTTTTTGAGTCTTTGAGTCATATAGTTTAGTTTGTTTTAGTTTAGATTTTCTGTTTGATTTCAATAAAAGAAGCAAGCTTTGGTTGCATGGAGAGCATTAGAATTCTGGACTAACTAAAATCCTTGATTATAAGACTGTGTATTATGATTTTATCTGATAGAATTTCTTCTAGTTTAGCAGTTTTCCTAAATGGCTATGAACGCATTGAAGTCCTGCTTAATCCCTATAAAGTAACTCAAGATTAAAGGGTCTGGAATAATATTACGAGGCTCCATCCATCTCACACTTAAAAAATGTCCTAGGGGGTGACAGCAAAGACCCATGGAAAGGAAGCAGGGTAAACAATATATTATATATAAATGATCCCATGCCAAGAATTGAAAGCCAAAAGGCTATGAAGAGTCAAATTTCCTGAGAAAGCAAGGTGTATAAAATTTCCAAAAGTTCCTCTCCGTCCGTGAGCTGAAAATTAAATACATCTCTCACACAAAAGGACACTATGGATAGAGGAGCCTGAATAAAAATTCAGAAAGAAAGGCACGAGGAGGACTCAAAAGGACAAAAGTAAAAAAAAAAAAAAAAGCACAAAAAAGCACAAAATGGCATGGGAATGAGGAACAAATGAATATCTCTGTTTACCTTATGATTACGATCCTGTGGTGTCCAAGCTGGAAGCTACCCAAAGACAGAGGTAAAAAATGAAACTCATACTCCTGGCCCCGAAAGAGTTATCTTGACTTTGAAATTTTGGTTTCCATTTTCCTAAATTGGATTACCCTCAATGATTAAAAGTTCATATATTTGCCATTTGGGAAATCCATATATCTAGAAGAATTCAACATGGTGGTTTTATTGTTAAATAGTCTGCTACTTAAGAAAAAAAATTGTCCAGAGATCTAGGTTCACCAGGTAGTCGCCAATTGTTGCCGCTGCAACTGTTTTCCCCAATTTTCTTAAATTTTGGTCCCCTTCTCATGATTTAGCGCTGTTTTAATAATTTGGATCCTTGAATTTTTGGGTCATGCTTTAATTTTGAATGATTTTGAAGATTAACTCTCGTCCTGGTTTTCAGAATTTGCGTGTGTTTTGAAGTTGTTTTTGGGTAGCAGATTTTGAGTTTGGTTTGCTAATTTTTCTTTGAGGGGCCGCTGTTTCGGAGGTGAAACAAGTTTTGACCGTCGCTGAATTTTAAATCTTTTTGAACACTTAATATTTTATTGATCAGGCATCAAATTATGTTTGATCGGAGGCTGTTGTCTGTTTCCCTTCCGTCGTTGCGGCTCCCAAAGCAACTAAACACTCGAAGTGTAAAGCGCTCCGCCTGCCGATGCGTATCAATCTTTTAGTCGCTTGTCCGTAGTCGTTTCTCTTCCGCCGTTGCGGCTGTGCAAAGCTTTCGTCTTTCGATGTTGATGTCCTTCCGACTTCCGATTGAGAACTTTCCCACCCGCGTCTTAGGTCATATCTTTTCCGACTCCGATATGCTTGATGGTTTCATGGCGCCCGTTACCTTTTAGGACCCACTTATGCGGCTGGGGATGGATTTACCCCGCCGATGTTAGCGTTCCAGGCCGCCAATTGGTTTCAAACCCGTTGGAAGGTGAGGTGGTAGTGTTGGTGTTTGTCGAGTTCTCATGACAGTGGTACACCTGGCCATTTCTTGTGGATTAGCCATTTTAGTTGGTATAATTTGATGTTTTATTTCAGAATACAATCCCGGTGAATGATACACGTTGATTAACTGCAGGAAGATCCAAAAGATGGTTCATATTGCGGTGGCGCGAAGGTACCGATAGGAGACAGGATCTCAAGGGGCGCGGGCAAAGTAAAAGACAAAATTGAAAGCAACAAAGGTGCAGATCTGAAAGGTCCATCAGTTACTCAGCCGATAATGAGCTTGCGCAGAAAAGATGAAAAAGAGGGATATGAAACGTTCGAAGAACCGAAAAGTCACACGTTTGGGGGGAACCCAAGCGGTCTACTGTTTTTGTTTAAATATTTGAAAGTTAGAAGTTACAGGGGCTTTTTCTCCCTCTCAAAAACTTGTAAACTATTGCTTGTAAGAGGAACTATTTCGTTTTACAAACCAGAGACTGCAAAATTTTGCCTGTTGGAGAAAGTGCTAAGTGGAATGTATCAATGTGATTAAATGAGCAATGTTGAATGTGAACTATTTCATTTTCAACTGTGTCTCATTAGCTGTAAGAGCGTTCTAACTTCCTGAACCTATGTTCTTGTCTAAATGTTCTTTAGTACATTTATGATGTTTTTTCCACTATGAGTAATGGGAGTTAATTGTTGATGAGCTATCTTATCATGTATACTTTTATTCATGTTGATATGTTTGGTTGTAAATAAGAGCTATCTGTGATTTGCCATAACACATGGACAATGATGCATTACTCATGAATTAATAACCCGCTCTTTAGAGATAGTTTAGTTAGTATTTATTTTCGTGCATATATGATTTAGATGCTCGTGAGTTCTAAGACGAGAGGTAAGAACGTGCGCATCACATTGTGACTACTCTTTGCATATTTATCATCCTGCATTGTTAATTATGCACGTGCATATCATACATTAAGTAAAAAATACAAAAACATACGGTGGACCAGGCCGCAACCGGTAAACCCTTTTGTTACTTGACCTACGGTAGCCGGACCGCAAACCGGATAGATTCCCTACACCAAACAGTCACGGGCTAGTTGGAAACGTTGACTGGGGAGAATCCCTTGCTGTTGTTGCCTGCGAATTTCCAGGCCTCAACACTACCCCTGTGAGGAAAAAAAGGATAACTCTCAAGGTTATTCCAGATATGTATGAGTCCCTGAATAGTTCACATTGGAGTCTTTCCAAGTGTTTACGAGAGTCAATGTGTCTAACCCAACCTTGTGCCTTGGTGTTTATGTTAAGGTTATTAAAGGAAAACAAAAAAATGAATATGTGAGACAAGGCCTGTATTTGGCCCATATTTTGTAAAGAGGCAAGGATAGATATAGTCCCCGATGCCCTCAAAGCTGCAGGGACTTATGCATGCCTGTATAGCATGCACTTACAGGGTTTACTGTCTTGGCTATAGTGCTAGCATGATGCATTGGTGATGCATTGATACCAATGATACTATCATACCAATGTTATAGTGCTTGTACATGTCAGCATACCATTTTCTTAGGGTCAATTGTACCCCAAATGCATAAATCCCCTGTAAGTTTGGTATACATAGGACTATATTTATTCAGTTGCTTTTGTAAAGGGAGGTTTTGTTTCATGGAAATGTCCTATTTGCAAAGTTAATACGGTGGTATCATGAGGCAACTGTACAATTCCTATTTGTGATTAACATGTGACATGGATGTTGCCATGGATTCACATGAGACAAATAAGATACAATATTGTGTATGTTGGGATTAGTCACGAATGGGACAAAAGGATAAAGACTAGCAAAAGAAAATGTAATTTTGTTATCAACTATTTAGAACTACAAACATATAGTCAAACCTAACTAGTGTAAAGCCAGTGCTTAGAGAATGGAAATATACTGATGGTTCCAGAAGCCTTCACAGTCATAACACATCAAATTCTTAGCACTCTTTACTTGGATCTTCAACTTTTCATTCACTAGAAGGCATTTTTCATCAGAGGATTAAACACAATATAGCTTACCTCCAAGAATGCTATGCAGTGGCTCTCCAACATGCCTCCTCCAACACTGCTATGCACCAGATAAACCCACCACAAACCCATGACCAGAAAACGGTGAAAATACGCCCTTGTTATCCAGAAAACACGATGGTGAAAACCCAAGGACCAACACTGCTACACACCAGAAAAAATGCTTTTCTAGAAAACACGATGGTGAAAACCCAAGGACCAACACTACTACGCACCAGAAAAAATGCCCTCGTTTTCTAGAAAACACGATGGAGAAAACCCAAGGACCAACACTGCTACGATTTGAAAAAACGTCTTCGTTATCTAGCCAGAAAACACAATGGAGAAAACCCACAGAAAACCCAAGGACCAACACTGCTATGATTTGAAAAAACGCCCTCGTTATCCAGAAAACGGGATGGAGAAAACCACAGGAAAACCCTATGTAGCAGACGCAGGGTGCACGCAGGCTTGGAGCACTGGTGAAGGGCGCGGGCAAGATTGTGGAATAAAATATCCCCCAACATATTGGATATTTATATAGTTAAAAAAAAATCCTTTTTACCCCTAATATACCACCAATATATTGACTTGTAATTTTTGAATTTTAACCCCCCCAATATGAACGGATGTGATATCATATTGGTCCCTAGGTGACGCCCCCATGCCATTTGGACTTACGCACCCAATCATTTAATTCTTCCAAGAGTTGGTTGAGGCAATTAATGCATTGGGAATGGAGAGGCATGGAAACCAATTTCGTGTATGGGAACCCATGCCATGAATTCTGGGAAATCGTATTTTTTCTTATGGGGCAAGGAAACACCCGAAAATGTTTGCTTAATTCATTCCTCATAGAGTATTTACACTTCCTCACACAGTTGTAGCTAGCTGGGGGGAGTTTTCCTCACGTTTTTCAGCATTTTCCTTCATTCTTCCATGGTTGGAAATCTGTTTTTTTTGTTGCAGAGTGGATGGGAAGAAGAGATTCATGATTTGGGGGTTTATAGAGTTCATTTCTACCCCTGTAAGGCCCATAAACGTTTTCTGAAATCGAATTTGCTCTCCTAGGGTTGATTCCCCACCTACCATTTCGTTTTTGGTTTCCCACGACTTATGAGACTAATGGAAAACCCATCTTGGGCATCCCACAACCCAAACGTTTTTCTTCATACCCAACACTTATGTTTTGCTGTTATGTGCATCGTTGTTTTGATCTGAACTGTAAGTAAGAATTAGGAGTGGAAGAGGACTAGATATGGCTTGATAGACCTAGTGAAGAGAGGAACCTCACACAAGATCAAAAGGGGTTGGCTACTCTTCTATACACACATTGGAGAACACTAGAATGGAAGGTATGGCCTAAGGTATTGTGTAGCTGTGAAGGGAATTCTTCCTTGTGTCGGGGGTATAGGTATTGTGGAGACCAAGATAGATAGATCTTGTATAGGTATCCATAGCTCTATGGTTGAGCTCACTAGCTTAGCAATTCTTCATTTCCACTGCCTTAGCAACTCGATAAACCCAATTATGGATTGGCTTGGTTGAACCTTGGTGTGTATTTGGCTATGTGTGAGTCTGTTGTTCCCTTTTTCATTGTAGAAATCATGCCCAACTCAGGGGTGGCAGTTGTGTTGAGAAATTGATGAGCACAACTGGCCTATGGTTGGGTGGAATGTTGCAGTGACATAGCTAGTTTCCCGAGGAAACTCATTTTCAAGATAAGTACTCTCTTGTATTAATTATGCAATGTATTTTTTTTAAGAATTATTATGAATGTATTGAATGTTTGTTAGAGGTCAAGTAGAGATTTACTTCCGTTGTATTTTCCTGCATTATACATATGCATATGTCTTTTACTTCCAATGCATTTTGCTTATGTTCATGGGGATAAATTCCTGGTTATAGCGTCACATCCTCTCCATCGCACTAGATTGACAAATGAGGACGTGACAGTGTGAATGTGGAAGGCGAAAAAAGAAAATATAAAGTAATATGGGTTTCTGCAACCCAGAGTCTGCCCTACGGAATGCGGAATGCGAAAAAGAAAGTAGAAAGTAATATGGGTTTCCGCAACCTAGAGTCTTCCCTGTGGAATGTGGAAAGCAGAAGGCAGGAGGCGAAAAATAAAGTAGAAGGTAATATAGGTTTCTGCAACCCGGAGTCCTCCCTGCAAAATGCAGAAGGTGGAAAATGAAAAAGAATATAGGAAGTAATATGGGTTTCGACAAACGACAAACCGAAGTCCTCCATGTGGAATGCAGAAGGCAGAAGGCGGAAGGCAGAAGGAGAAAAAGAAAAATATAAAGTAATATGGGTTTTCCGGAACCCGAAGTCTCCCTGCGGAATGCGAAAGGCAGAAATTGAGAAAGGAAAATAGAAGTAACATGGGGTTCCGAAATACGAAGTCCGCATGCGGAAGCGGTATTGCGGAAAGGACCTTTTAATTTCGGAAAGGCCTGTACAGAAACAATTAATCTTAAGAATTAATGATATAGGAGGATACATGATCCATGAATTGTACGAAATAAATTTTATATATGGATTTTAGTCAGGTTGTATGGGTATGTTACAATATGATATCAGAGCTACAAGTTTCAACCCTGTTTCCTTTTGGGAACATCTAGTTCCACTGCATTATGGAAAAACTTTGTTTTAACCATAAAAGGTTTGTTTGGAATGTTTAAAACAGAGCCACAGGTTACACCATTGGGCCTAAATGGGCTAAGTTGAATAGTTTGCAGAGAGAAAACTGCAACGAAACATTTGGCAAGTAATTTATAAATTTCTGAGAATACCATGCAGCTAACAATTGTGTTTATGAACACATTTTGCAAAATCATAGTCACATCAAAGGCAACATTCCACATAGTGTAGTTTGGAAAATATGGTCTTGGTTGGGCCAAGAAGATCAACATCATGGATGATGCACAAGATCCCTATGAGCCCGAGACGGATGCCATGTGGGATAACATACAGGTTGAGAATGCTTTAATAGAATCCAATAGGAGAAGAAATCAAGAGATTCCACTAGATATTGCAACCACCATGATGAGCCTAAGGGTGGAGTTGAAAAGTTGCAGAGAAGATAATGAATGGATGATTAAAGCTCAAGAAGAACAAAATCGGCTGAATGCAACCATGCTACAGATTTTGATAGACATCTAAAGGCAAATAAAATTTGGGCATCCGACAACAAATCTAGAAGGGAGTGGGAGTAGTTCAAGGAGAAATTCCTGCAAGAGGTCCATTAGCTGAAGAAGAGTTTCTAAACATAAAATATATAGTCCAAAAATATATTCTAGTGGATCATCTGACTCAGAAGAATCCATTGGGAGTTCAAACTCTTCATCTCATTGGAGAAAGAGGAAGAGGCACTAGAAGAACAATTTCTAAGGGGAATTTAAGAAGGCAAATCCTCCTACATTTGATGGTGAGGTAAAATCTGGCCAAGAAGATGAAGCTTGGCTTCTTGGGATGAGAAAGTATTTCCAAGTCCAAGAATACTATGGAAATATGAAGGCAAGGGGATCCATCTTCGACTTAAATGGAAGAGCATATATATGGTGGGAGAACCTCATGCAAGTGAAGAAGATCAACGAAAGAAAGATTGTGTGGAAGAAGTTCAAGAAATATTTCAACCAGAAGTACCTCTCTGATAGGTACTATGATGATAAGATTAAGGAGTTCCATGAGCTGAAATTGGAACGATTGACCATGGAAGAATATGCAAACAAATTATTGGAATTGTTGAGGTATGTCACATATATTTGAGATGATAAGGTGAAAATTCAACGTTTTCTAAGTGGGGTACCTTAGGCATATAAAGATAGGATTGAATTTGATGAACCTAAAACTCTAGAAGAGGAAATAAGGAAGGACACGTATTGCTATGATCAAAACAAAAGAAAACTTGATTTCCATAAGGCATGGAAGGACAAGAAGAATGAGAATTTTGACCAAAGGAAGAAAGGTTTCAAACCCTCCCACCTCCGAAATCAACAAAGGCAACAATCACAAATTGTGACTAATCCAGCTAGAATGATGGGAGACAAGCCAAGAGATACAAAGGAGCCAAGAGAACCACTTCAATGTTGGGGATGTGGAGGAGACCACATGCTTAGGAACTGTCTGCATCGAAATGGGAATGTAAGTCAAGTTCACAACATCCAAGGAGCTGAAACTGTGGGTCAAGTAGCGAGGACCATCCCTAGAATCTATATAGCATTAGAGGACCGCCAGGTAGACCATCAATCACCTATGGTTGAAGTTGAAAGTAAGAATGCTAAGCAATCTGTTTCTATTTTGATTGACCCTAGATCTACTCATAGTTATATCAGTCCAAAGAGACATTTATTTTACAATTGACCTTGTGTCGGGAGCCGCACCAATGTCCAAGACACCCTACAGGATGAGCACACCAGAATTGCTAGAGATGAAAATGTAGTTACGAGAGTTGTTGGAAAAGAAATATATCAGGCCGAGTCTGTCCCCTTGGGGAGCACCAATTCTATTTGTGAAAAATAAAGATGGGACACTCAGGTTATGTATTGACAACACATAGTTGAACAAAGTTACTATGAAGAATAAATACCCATTACCTCGAATCGATGACCTTTTTTATCAAATGGGAGGAGCAAAGGTATTTTCAAAAATTGGCTTAAGGTATGGTTACCATTAGGTAAGAATCAGAGAGGAAAATATTCATAAGATGACCTTTAGAACAAGGTATGGGTACTATGAGTTTGTGGCAGTACCATTTGGTCTCACAAATGCACCTGCTACATTCACGTGTCTCATGAATAGTGTTTTTAGCAAGTATCTGGACAAGTTTGTTCTTATCTTCCTAGATGACATTTTTATTTATTCTAAGAATGAAGAAGAGCATGGAGAACATTTGAGAAGGGCATTGCAATTGCTAAGGGAGCATAAGATGTGTGCAAAGTTGAGAAAATGTGACTTTTATAAAGATAAAATTCATTATTGGTCACATTATCTCAGATGATGGAATATTTGTGGACCATGAGAAGATTGAGGCCATTATGAATTGGCCAACTCCAAGAAATGTGACAGATGTGAGATCCTTTATGGGACTTACCGGGTACTATAGGAGGTTCATTGAAGGATTCTCCAAGGTCACAAATTCAATCACTTCCTTGCAAAAGAAGGGGATAAATTTTGAATGGACACCAATATGTGAGGAAAGCTTCCAACAGTTGAATAATATTCTTATGAGTGCACCCATTTGAAAATTGTAGACCCAGAAAAAGAATACATGCAATCTAGGACTTGGAGGAGTTCTTATGCAAGACAACCATGTTGTATGCTATGAGTCAAGAAAGTTGAAGGAGCATGAGAATAACTATGCTACTCATGATTTAGAACTTGCAGCCATAGTACATTCTCTAAAGATGTGGAGGAATTACTTAATGGGAAGGAAATTTGAGCTAAAGACAGACCATTGTGGTTTGAAATACTTGTTTCATCAACCAACTTTAAATACTAGGCAAGCTACATGGTTGGAATTTTTGTGTGAATTTGATTTTGAAATCAAACACATAAAAGGAAAAGAAAACAAGGTGGCTGATGCGCTTAGCAGGAAGGTACATGAAATGCATGTGGTATCTCTTAGTACTTGCCAACCAGATTTGAGGAAACAAATTATTAACCATATTGTTGAGGATGAAGTGTACGTGCAGATAAAGGACAAGCTGCAACAACAAAACCTTGAAAGGAAGTACGAAGGATATCAATTGGAAGGAGACAAACTTCTTTCTTATAAGAATAGAATTTATATTCCAAATGTGGTAGACTTGAGGAGGATTGTTATGGATGAAATCCATCATTCTCCATATTTTGTTCACCCAGGATATGAAAAAACAATTGCTACAGCCAGAAAGATGTATTTTTGGCCGAGAATGAAAAGGGACGTTACTAAGTATATTTCTAAGTGCATGAAATGCCAGCATGTGAAGGTTGAACATCAACACCCAACATGTTTACTGCAACCTTTTCCAATCCTAGAATGGAAGTGGGAAGTCATTTCCATGGACTTTATTACAGGGTTGCCAACGACTATGAGACAACATGATTCCATGATGGTTGTGGTGGACAAGGCATCACAACCATCATGGAAGTCCACATCTTAACAAAGGCATCACATCTTATATCGGTGAAGTTCACATAGGAAGCCGATGCCATTGCAAACATTTTCATGAAGGAAATTTTCAAATTGCATGGATTTCCTAAGGCAATAATTTCTGACAGGGATACCGATGGACAAACAGAGAGAGTAAATCAGGTGCTTCAAGACATGCTTCGCATGTATGTAATGGACAAACCATCCAAGTGGGAGGATTATTTACACTTGGTAGAGTTTTCATATAATAACGAGCAACAAGCATAATAGGGAATGAGTCCATATGAGGCTTTATATGGAAGAAGATGTAGGACACCAGTCACTTGGGATAATCCAATGAATAGAATTGTGCTTGGTCCAGAATTTCTTAAGGAAATGGAACAAGAGGTTGCAAAGATCAGGTAGAACTTGAAATCAACCCAAGATAACCATAAGAGCTATGCAGAGAAGCATAGAGTGAATAGGGAGTTCAATGTTGGGGATCATGTTTAACTTAGAGTGAGGCCAAGGAAGAGTTACTTGAAGCTTAGGAGTTGTGCCAAGCTATCACCTAGATATTGTGGGCCATTTGAAGTGCTTGAAAGAATAGGGCCAGTTGCATATAGATTTGCATTGCCTTCTATCATTAGAGCTCATAATGTTTTTCATGTCTCTTTGATTAATAAATATGTACATGATCATAACCATGTGATTAATTGGGATGTGATCCAGGTGGAAGCCGAGGGAGAGTTCCAAACTGAGCCATTGTGCATCCTAGACAAGAAGGTAACAGTGCTCTGGAACCGATCCATTGGATAGGTAAAGGTGCAATGGAAGCACTACAATCACGACGAGGCTACATGGGAGTTGGAGGATGCCATCAGAGTGGCACATCCGTTTTTGTTCAATTCTGAAGAGCACCGAGGACAATGCTAATATAAGGGGGAGGGGAATGTAATATCTCGACTTTGACCCTATTGCATTAAAATTATACATGATGTAAATATCGTTATTAAATCACGGTGAGGAGCTCAAGGCCAAAGCCCCACCATTGATTTAGCATTTTATGTATTGGGAATTAAAATCGATGCCTATAGTTCTCGTGCTATCGAGGCACAATATAAATTGAGACATTATGTCAATATGCAATTTAATAAAATACCCACAAAGAGCT
Organism: Pseudotsuga menziesii; assembly: GCA_001517045.1. Taxonomy (NCBI): domain Eukaryota; kingdom Viridiplantae; phylum Streptophyta; class Pinopsida; order Pinales; family Pinaceae; genus Pseudotsuga; species Pseudotsuga menziesii. The sequence continues at coordinate 55,080 of LPNX011235208.1, forward strand.
ATGTAATGCAACAAGATATGGGGGCATGATTTCACAAGGAATAGGGAAGTAGATTATTCAAACCCTTGAGCCAATAGTGTTAAACCAAATGTCAATGAGAGGGACCATAAACCCTCAACTACCCATTTTGACTTATGCACTGAATCATTTAATTCTTCCAAGAGTTGGTTGAGGCAGCTAATGCATTGGGAATGGAGAGGTATGGCAGCCAATTTTGTGTATGGAAAGCCATGAATTATGGGAAATTGTATATTTTCTTATGGGGCAAGAAAACACCTAGAAATGTGTACCCAATTCATTCCTCATGGATGATTTTCACTTCCTCACGCAGCTGGAGCTAGATGGGGGGCGTTTTCTTCATGTTTTTTTTCTTCTTCTGCATTTTCCTTCATTCTTCCACGGATGGAAATCCATTTTTTGTTGCAGAGTGGATGGGAAGAAGAGATTCATGATTTTGGGGTTTATAGAGGTCATTTATGCCCCTGTAAGGCCAATAAACATTTTCTGAAATCGAATTTTCTCTCACAAGGTTGATTCCCCATCTACCATTTTGTTTTTGGCTGCCCACGACTTCTGAGATTAATGGAAAACCCATCTTGGGCATCGCACAACCCAAATGTATTTCTTCATACCCATCACTTGTGTTTTGTTGTTATGTGCATCCTTGTTTTGGTCTGAACTGTAAGTAAGAATTAGGAGTGGAAGAGGACCAGAATTGGCTTGATAAACCTAGTGAAGAGAGGAACCTCACAAAAGATCAAAAGGGGTTGGATGCTCTCCTATGCACACCTTGGAGAACACTAGAATGGAAGGTATGGCCTAAGGGACTGTGTAGCAGTGAAGGGAATAATTCCTTGTGTCAGGTGTGTAGGTATGGTGGGGACCAAGCTATATAGATCTTGTAGAGGTATCCATAACTCTCTGGTTGATCTCACTAACTTAGCAATTCTTCCTGTCCACTGCCTTAACAACCTATAAACCAAATTGTGGATTGGCTTGGCTGAACCTTGGTGTGTATTTGCCTATGTGTGAGCCTGATGTTCACTTTTTCCTTGTAGAAATCATGCCCAACTCAGGGGTGGTAATTGTGTTGAGATATTGATGAGCATAACTAGCCTATGGTTGGGTGGAACGTTGCAGTGACATAGCTAGTTGCTCGGGGCAACTGATTTTCAAGATAAGTACTCTCTTGTATTCATTCTGGAATGTATTTGTTTTAAGAATTATTATGAATGTATTGAATGTTTGTTAGAGGTTCAAGTAGAGATTTACTTCCACTATATTTTCCTGCATTATACATATGCATATGTCTTTTACTTCCAATGCATTTTGCTTATGTTCATTGGGATAGATGACCAGTTATAGCGTCACATCCTCTCCATCGCACTAGATTGACGAGAGGGGATGTGACAATGTGAATGCGGAAGGTGGAAGGAGAAAAAGAAAATATAAAGTAATATGGGTTTCCACAACCCAAAGTCCACCTTACGGAATGCGGAAGGCAGAAGGCAAAAAAGAAAGAATAAAGTAATATGGGTTTCCGCAACCCAAAGTCTACCCTGCGGAATGCAAAAGGAGGAAGGAGAAAAAGAAAGTAGAAAGTAATATGGGTTTCCACAACTCGGAGTCCACCATGCAAAATGTGGAAGTCGGAAGGCAGAAGGTGAAAAAGAAAATAGGAAGTAATATAGGTTTCTGCAACCTAGAGTCCGCCCTGCGGAATGCAAATGCGGAAGGCAGAAGGCGAAAAAGAAATATAAAGTAATATGGGTTTTCCACAACCCTGAGTCTGCTCTGCGGAACGCAGAAGGCGGAAAGTGAGAAAGGAAAATAGAAAGTAACACAGGGTTTCGAAATCCGAAGTCTGCATGCGGAAGCGGAATTGTGGAAAGGAACTTTTAATTTCGAAAAGGCCTGTACATAAAACAATTAAGCTTAAGAAGGAATGATATAGTCAGGTTGTATGGGTATGTTATAGATGTTGTTATGTTTTTATATATATTTATTTGTGTGTAACAACTAGTTTGGAATAAGTTTATTAGAAGATCCTACCCTAACTCTCTTAAGTATATAGATAGGTTGCTATGTATTGGGGCCATGATAGGGATTCTTAGTGATATATGTTATCTTTTATGATTTGTTTTCATATGAAATATTAATCTCATAATTTTATTTGTATGGTATGCTTATTAGTGTTATTATGGATTTGTTTTACCTAGCCTTTTATAAACCTATTTATTGAGTAGATGGGATTGTATCTTATTCCCATGGAGAGTTGGGATCTTATCCCTACTTCATAGTTACACCATTAGATTTAGTTATTCATTTTTAGGATCTAGTGAGTTATTCTCTCCATGATTTCTTGAGTTGATTTTCCTCAACTTGAAATTGTTATTTGAATTATTCGACACTGGTATTCTATGTAAAGCTATACAAGCACATGATTGTTTAATAAAAAATATCCGTTAGCGATTTTTATTTGCACTTTAGTTTAAATCTATGCTCATGAATGGTTTCAATCCATGTGTGGATCAAAACCACATCATGTCATTTATATTAAATAAGGCCCACAAAGTAGATATAATGTGAAAATAATAATTGTAAGAAGAGTTAATAGAAAGTTTCTTCTCTATAAAGTTTATGGGAAGTTTGATATAAATTATATAAAGAAGTAGAAGCAATGTAAATACATGTCTTGTTAAACATATTGTAATTGGAACTCTTCTTAGTTGGAGGTTTCCCCCTTTAAAAGGAAAATAAACATTCTTTTCATCAATAAAGGTATTGTTATTTGTGGTATCTAACTCTTCTACAATTGCCTATGATTGTGGTAATTTTGTCATTTTCATCTTAAAATTTGTTAAATTCTATTATTTTCTCTGAGCTGCTTGTTCTAATATTACGGTATTTAACATTTGGTATTAGAGCACTTTCTCGAGTCGAGATTTTAGAGAATTGTTTTTAGGCTAGAGATGTATTATGACATCTATAAATAACACAATGATATGTCGTTCAATAGGTAATATGCAGTAGGGGAAGAATCACACAAGAAATATAAGAGGTTTCATTTGGTTAGACATCCTTATAACCCATGTTGGTACATGTTTGAATAATACCACATTAGAAAAACTTTGTATATGAAATTTCATTTCTACATACCCTTGAGTATATCGTAAGTCCTTTTAGGGTCCTACCTTAACCCTACTTCTTGGAGGATACTCGAGAGTACTTTATTGATGCACGACATTATATTTTTTGAATAAGACCTAGCAAATAATTAGTTTCTTAATTTAAATATTGTCTTAATTAAGACCCACTAGGTGGTCAACCCTCTTTAATAGCAGGACTTTACGCATCAAGAGTTTCTTTGTTATTAATGCACTATATATAGGGAGAGTAGAAGGTTTTGTAAGGCAATCAATGATTTTTATTGTATTTAGATCTTTGCTGATAGGAGGTTTCCCCCTTGAAGAGGCAAGAGAACATTTATTTTTTCTTTTGGGCATCGGTAATAGGAGGATTATTACTATGGTTCTATTTATTTCTCTCTTTTATTTTCTATTTTGAACTAGTAATTTATTGCATTTTATTTGTTTGCTTTAAAATTTCAGGGTGAAGTACATTACAAGTGGTATCATAACACCTTCTAGGGCCAATCGCACACCCAAAATTTAGATTTTTTTCTTTTAGGGTAGAGACATGTTCCGGTGTCTTTAAGTAACACATAGATTTATCATTCAACAAGTAAAATTGGAGTTGGAGAAGAATACATGCATGAAATACGTGGAATCACCTTCTTGTAAACCTTTGTAACCCCTAGTCATGACACTCCTTTCAACTACGCCACACAACAAAAGAAATGAACTTTCCTTCACTGATCTACAATTCACTTAGCAAATCCAACCCTTACAATGCTTACTAGTGTGTAGTAAGAGCCCAAGCTACTATTTGACTTATAAAAAAATTGCAACTTCTCCCCAATCATATAACTAGTTGAAATTTCAAATTTGTATTTGTCGAAATTATAATTTATCCTCAATCCTTTTATTGTTGAATTTGTGAATTGTTAGATTCACATTCCCTTGAAATTGAAATTACAACTTGAATACACAATTTCTTAAATTGAGATATACAAATATCAAAACCACAATCAATTAATTGTTGAAATTGCAATTTCTAGATGCTATTATTCCAATTTCTCATAAAAGAGTTGTAATCTTTTTATAATTACCCAATTGTTGAAATTGCAATTCTTGATTGTCAAAATAACATTTTTCATTAAAAAAATATGAATTACAAATTTGTAGTTGTTAAAATTCTTGAATTTGTAATTATCCAAAGGTCAAAATTGCAATTTCAAATTTAAATGAAGAAATTCAAGTAGTTGCAAATGTAATTATTAAAATTGCAACCAATTAATATTGAAAGGGTGGAGATTGAATTTTTTGATAAAAAATTACAATTTTTATATTTTTCTAATTGTTGAAAGTGTAAATTTTGATCGCTAAAATTGTAGTCAATTCATTGTTGAAATTGTTTTTCTCTTAAAAAATGTGAATTTCTCTCAATCATACTTGTTAAAACTATGAATTTATAATTGTCAAAATTGTAATTTCTCTTCATTATGTTTATTGTTGAATTTGTAATGGTCCAAATTGCAATATGTAATTATGAAAATTATGGAAATTGCAATTTATAGATGGTTAGAGTACAATTTCTCATTAAAAAAAATGCAATAGCTTTAATTTTTAAATTCTTCGGTTCATTTCAATTCATGATCCTTGAAATTGAAGTTATTCAATTGTTAAAATTGCAATTTTCTTTTACAAAATGTGGAATCTCTTCACTTATATTTTTTGAATTCTCTAATTTGTAATTATCAAAATGCCAAAATTGCATTTTCCTACAATTAAAATTACAATTTTAATAATTCTTCAATTGTTGAAATTGTAAGTCTTCATAGCTAAAATTTCAATCAGCAATTTTTGAAATTATACTTTTCATTAAAAGAACAACAATGTCTCCGTATCATATACGTAGCAAGCTTTCGTGAAATTGATAGACGTTTTCAAGATAAATATTGCCACAGATGGCGATTTCATGTAGGAGGCACTATGAAGAGTTATGAGACACTACCGACAATAAGGATGGCAATATGAGGAGTTAGGAGACATTGCCAACTATAAATGTATGACTTGAGAAAATTGCTAGTCACATGTACAATTGTAAAGTTTGATAGTTTGATATAAATATTAAACTCACTATTTGAATTCGAAAATACAAATTAAAATCGGTTATAAATATCAGTGAGACTAGAGATTATAATCGAGGATCCAAACAAGTTCAATTCTGATGACGATTCGATCTTATCCTAAAATCTTGTTTCAAACCTAAATAACATACAGACCGAGTCAAAGTTTTGCTGGAAGATGAGAGAGTTAGATTCATGTGAATTGAATCTCCAACCTCAATATCAAATGATTTTTGGATACAGAGTCCAACCGACTGAGCTACCCCTCGGGGCTACCAATTGGTGATATTTTACTTGTTCAAATTGCTAATTTGTATTGCTAAAATTGAAATTATTTTGTTGCAACTAATTGTTGAAATTGCAATTTATGATGGTCATATTACAATTTCTCACAAGAAATTGCAACTTCTATAATTTTTTGATTCATGGAATTGTGGTAAATCAATTGTTGAAATTGTATTTTTCTTTTAAAAATTGTGACTCTCTTCTCAATCATATACTTGTTGAAATTCTCAAAATCCTAGAGTTGCATTTTCCTAAAGTTGAAATTGCAATCTTTTTTAAAAAGACATTTATAATAGTTTTTTAATTGTTGAAATTGCATTTCTTGATTGCTTAAATTACAATCAACCAACTATTGAAATTTCATTTTTTGTTAAAAAATGTGAATTTTTCTTCAATCATTTACTTGTTGAAATTGTGAAATTGTAGCTCCAATTTTTGAATTAAAATTTTATGAAATTGCAACTCTTGAATTTATGAGATTGCACGCAATACACATTCTCATGAATTATAATCAAATAATTGTTGAAATTGTAACCTCTGAATCCTAAAATTGATATTTTTATAACTCTTCAATTGTTGAGATTGTAGTGCTTCATTGATGATAATTTTCATTGGAAATGTGAATTTATTCTTTTGTTTACTTTTGAAATTGTGAATTTGTAGTCCCTAAAATTGCAATTGTTACTCAATTTGTTGATTTTGGAACTACTAAAATTACCATTAATTGTTGAAATTGCAATTTATTTATGCTAAAATTGCAATTTTTTAAGATATTGAAATTGCAATCAATTAATTGTTGAAATTACAATTTTAAAATTGCACTTTCATAATTCTCCACTTTTGAAACTGCAAATCCTGAGCACTAAAATTTCCTTTGCTTAATTGTTAGAATTGTACTTTTAGTTAAAAAATGCAGCTTTCTCCTCAACCATAGAACTAGTTGAAAATTTCAAACTTGTAGTTGTCCAAATTGTAATTTCTCATCAATCCTTTTATTGTTGAATTTATGAATTGCCATAATTGCACTTGCTAATGCCAAAATTACCATTAATTGTTGAAATTGCAATTTTTGGATGCTAAAATTGCAATTTTTACATATATCCAAATTGAAATCAATTAATTGTTTAAATTACAATTTATGTATTCTAAAATTGCGCTTTTAAAATTCTTCACTTTTGAAATTGCAAATCTTGATAGCTAAAATTTCTTTGGCTCAATTGTTGAAATTGCACTTTTCATTAAAAAATGCAACTTTCTCTTCACACATATAACTAATTGACATTTCAAACTTGTAGTTGTGGAAACTACAATATCTTCTCATTCCTTTTATTGTTGAATTTGTGAATTGTCATAATTGCATTCATTGAAATTGAAATTACAATTTGAATACAAAATTTGGAATACACAAAAAAAATTAAAATTGGAATACACAAACATCAAAACTACAATCAATTAATTGTTGAAATTGCAATTTCTATATGTTGGTATTCCAATTTCTCATTAAAATGTTGCAAATTTTTATAATTCCATGTTGAAATTGAGTTAGTTTTTTTCATTAAACAAATATAAATTGCAAATTTGTATTTGTTAAATTTCTTAAATTTGTAATTATTGAGATTGCAATCAAATCTAAATGATTTTTCTCTTGAAAATGTGAATTTTCCTTTGCCGGACTTCTTAAAATTGTGAATTTGTAATTGTCAAAATTGCAATTTCACTTCAATTTGTTTATTGTTGAATTTGTAATTGTTCAATTGCAATATGTAATTCTGAAAATTGTTGAAATTACAATTTTTGAATGGTAAGATTACAATTTTATCATAAAAAATTGCAATATCTTTGACCTTTTAATTCTTGGTTCAGTACAATGATGGTTGAAATTGTAATATATTGAAAATGACATTTTCTTTTACATTATGTGAATTCTCCTCAATTATACTTGTTTAAATTCTAAAACTTGTAATTATCAAAATGATGAAAATGCATTTTCCTACAATTAAAATTGCAATTTTCATAATCCTACAATGGTTTAAATTGTAATTCTTGATATTTTACTTTTAGTTATAACAACATCAACTTCTCATCAACCATATAATTCTTCAAATGTGTGGTCCTTTGACATGTCTTGTTTACACCTAGTTAGAAACTTTCTTTAGGAGTTATGGTTCTTATTTCCTCTCAACCATGTTATGGCCTAGATGCCCATTTTTAATTGAAAGTTAATTAGGCAAATTGAAAGTTGAATGGATCATGTTAAACAACATCATGATGAAATAACAAATGTTGAAGATGAAAAGAAAACAATATTGTATTATCATATAATTTTGACTTTTTCTAAAGTTGGGTCTTTATACGAGTATTTATGAACTATTGTACAATTCATTTTATGTTTTGAATGTAAGTAAATTAAAAAGAAGTTTAATTGTGTATTAAGCATAATAAATTTTAGATTATTTTTATGACAAAAATATCATTTATTACTTATACATTTATTAATTATATTCTTTATTATATCTAATTGAAAATTTAAATCAATTTCAGTTACTTTATACATTTATTAATTATACTCTTTAGTATATCTAATTGAAAATTTAAATCAATTTCAGTTTAGACTTAAAATTAAAACTTTTAAAATATATAGAAATAGAATGGCTCTATTGCAACAATGTGAACTATTTCCTAATACTATCTAGATTTTGAAGCATAATAAATATTCCAAAACCTCAAGAATAAGAGAGGGTTCAAAAGCGACTCGGGAATTGTTAAGACCTCAAAACCCTATGATCACTATTACACCTTTTTGTTAGTTCTTTTAAAAGATTTTTATTAAATCAATATCCCATTTGTTTATGGATAACAAGGGGAACAGTTCCTATTATATGTTCTTGTTAGCCTTTTATTTTTAAGAAGATCCTTGGTATCAACAAGATGATGGAGATATGCACTGCAAGTGATATGCCAACAATTGGGATTATACAATGCATTGATCAATGCAAACAATATAATTAAATGATATAATGCAAATCAATGCAAACAAAACTATTAAATATTTTTTTAAAACAAAATCATAAAATGTTTTTATAATTACGATACAATGTATTGTTCAATGTAGTGGAAAAAGAAAACAAAGTCATCAAATGATGTGATGTAGTCAATGTAAACATAATTATTAAATTTTTTTTAAAACAAAATTTTAAAATATGTTTTAAAAACAAAATTATAAAATATTTTTATAATTATGATTTGGAAAATATTTTTATTTTAGACAATCTCATAAAATAAACAATGTCGTATCTAAAACCATAAAATGTTTTGATAATTACAATGATAAAGAATTATTTTAAATTGAGATAAATATTAAAGATATAACATGAATGATGATAATTATGTAGAAGACGTTAAATAATGGAGACAAATGAAAATATGAAAACAAAACGTTAATCAATTTGTTATCGTTCTGCTAGGGTTTTTGGTCTAACATTGGCCTAGGGTTCTTGTCATCGCGTTGCCTCCTGCAAGCCATGGATCCGCTGGATCTGGATCTGGATGGGCGGCGAGCTGGTTTGGTAGATGGGTTCCGTTGGGTCGTGGCCTCTCAGCCAACAGCAAAAAACACCCTTGTGGACTCTCGTTTTGTGAAGCTTGTCGAAGTACCAGAAGTCGCCCTCTCTCTGTTGGAATCCAAATTCAAGGCAGTCGCCTTACATGAAAGAGGACTTGTTGGCCATTTTACAGGTCTATGGCCATCCCCTCACTCCATCGAAATATGGATGAACAAGAACTATCGACCTTTGATCCAAGGAGAAGTTCAACAATTTTTTTGCGTAAGGGGTTTCTTCGATTTTTTGTTCGAGAAAAAAGAAGATAGAGATTTAATCTTCATGAACGGTCTATATTTCATGGGCCCAGGAGGTATGTATCTCAATAAATGGGACCTATCCTTTGATCCAGAAAAGGACATTCCCTCTGCAGTGTCGGTGTGGGTAAAACTGTCGCACCTTCCGTTGCATTGTTGGAATGATGAGGATCTGAAAACTATTCGAAATTCCTTAGGGAAATACATAGACAAGTCAGAACCAAAGCCTCCAATGTTCTCATGTGCCATAATATGTGTGGAAGTAGACCTAGAAAAAGGTCTGCGAGAAGCAATAAATCTCAATATCGAAGGATGGAAACACCTCCAAACGGTTGACTATGAGCAAATACCCTTCAAATGCAAGGTCTGCCACAAATATGGACACTTCACAAAATCTTGCAAAAAGAAAACATAGTTAGAAGAGGGGGATATCATAAGAGAGGAATGGAACGAAGTCAGTCGAAGGAAAGGAAACAAAGCAACCAATATGCAAGTGAACTCACTTGCAAAAATGAAGAAAGTTTCAGAAAATAGCTTCCAAGTTTTGGCACTAGAGGACCAAGATCAACCAGAAAATATAGCATCAGATAAAGAGAAAATCCTTCAGGAAAACAAGGGAAATAAGCCGGAACTGGAAGAGATCGGGAAAACCTACGAGCCATCGTTACCAACACAGTCGTACATTGAAGTAAGGCCATAGACTTCACAGGATTAAGGTTCTGTCATGATATCTAGGGCTAAGGATTAGATGGAGGATACCTCAGAAAGCAAAGAAGAAGAGTCAGAACCACTAATCAAGAAAGGAAGAAAACCAAATAAATACCATAGAGAGCAAGAGACTGCAAGGGAGAAGGTGGCTGGTAAGAAATCGAGCCTAGATCATATGGTAAAACCTTTCTTTTCTAAAAAGCAATCAGCAAAACAACCGGATGGAATAAAGGATAGACTGGGTTCTCTATCAATAAAAAAATAATGAAGCTAGTCTCTCGGAACTGTAGAGGGCTAGGAGGACAAAAAAAGGTAGAAGCAATTAAGAGATTCAAATTTACAGAAAATATAACCATCCTTGCAATTCAAGAGACTAAAATGCAAGAGGATGAAAGTCTGGCCACTATCAATAAATTTTGGAAGAACGAAGCTGGAAAAGCTGTTAGTGCGCAAGGAGCCTCAGGTGTTTTGCTAACATGGTGGAACTCATATATTTTTAAGTTTAGATTAGCAGTTGAAAATAGGCACTGGCTCTTTGTTGAGTTGGAAAATCTCAAGAGTCATGAGAATATGCAGATAGGGAATATCTATGGACCTACAGTCAATGGAGCAAAGGAAGAATTTTGGATACAATTAGAAATGTAGAGGTTCGGGAAGATGCACCTCCCGTGTATAATAGCAGGAGATTTTAATGTTACCATCTCCCCCGAGGAAGAAAAAGGAGGATCAAGAGTAAAGGATCCTTTTGGGGAAAGACTAGAAGATGTAATAGCATCATGGAAGCTTGTTGACATCAAGCAAAGGAAAGGAAAGTATACCTGGAATAACAAACGATCCAGACTAGGACATATAGCGACAATATTGGATCCTATCCTGGTAATCTCATCTCTGCTAGATAAGCCCCTTTTGCCAATTTCAAGACTTTTAATTTATGTTTTCTCTGACCATAAACCAATCATGTTCTCCTTGGAGCCAATTGGAAACCTGGGCCCTCAACCCTTCAAGTTTTCCCCTGTCTGGTTAGCCAAGCCAGGGTTCCATGAAGTTGTTTCTCAAGCATGGAAAATGTTTTTCCTAGGCTCTCCTGGCTATATTTCAGAACAAAAAATAAAAAATGTAAAGAGGGAGATAAAAGCTTGGTTAATTGGTCGACCTCATCCTGGATAGGAAAAAATCACCTTGCTCAAGATTCTGGAAGAAATTCAAGAGGAAATGTGAAAGAAAGAAGTTACCAAAGAAATGTTGCTAAGCAAAAGAGAGATTGACCTGGAAATTACAACTATTCAAAGAAAGGAAGAATCATAACTCAGGTTAAAATCCACGTGTTTATGGATGAAAGCAGGATATTAGAATTCCAGCTTCTTCCACTATCAGTGTGAAGGAACACCATAAAGGGACTAACTGTAGACAATGGAGACAAAATAAGTGATCCCGAGATAATAAAAAAGAAGGTTAAAGATCATTTTCGAGAAATCTACTCAAGCGAAGACACCATCTCAACAGATGACATGCTCACACTTAGCGGATAAATTCCTCAGTTGCTACAGGGAAATCATAATTCTCTCACACAACCTATTACTTTCGAAGAAGTTCGGAGGGCAATTTGGACTTTGCACCCAGATAAGGAACCGGGGTCGGATGGGTTCCCGATTAGCTTCAATAGAAGTTGTTGGAACATTATAAAAAAAGATCTAGTCAAAATGATAATCTGGTCACAGTCCACGGACCGAATTGGGGTGCCACAAATTCAACATTTCTGGATCTAGTTCCCAAAGAACATAATTTGTCCTCCATAAAAAGGTTCAGGCCTATCTCCTTGTGTAACTCATCCTATAAGATTCTCTTCAAAGTAATATCTAACGGAATGAAGAAGGTAATCCCAAAATAATCTCTGAAAACCAAGGAGGCTTTATAGCTAGAAGACAGATCTACGACGACATCCTGATGGTTCAAGAAGTGATCCATTCTATCCAATCCCGCAAGGAGGCAGGTATGGAAATCAAACTAGACCTCGCAAATGATTTTGATATAATAATGCATTCGTATATTTTTCAAGTCATGCATAATTATGGATTTCCAGTAGCCTTTATTCGGTGGGTCAAGGCTTGTATTAACAAGCCTTGGATTTCTCCTCTCATAAATGACCGTCCAACCTCCTCCTTTCAAGCTCAAATGGGAATTAGGCAAGGTTTCCCAATGTCTCTTTTCCTCCACATCCTTGTAGCAGACTCTCTCAATAGAAGACTAAACAGACTCAGAAATGAAGGGAATATTCTGGGCATCAGCATTGCAAGAGGGGTTCAAGCCATTAATCATTCCTAGTTTGTCACATGCCCCAATTTTGTAAAATAATGTTATTTGTTTTGAATTGATTCCCAAGACATTATGTTAAATTTAATGCTAAGTTGGAACTGATGACTCAGCAGAGTCAAAAAATGTGGAATGTAATTCTGAATATTTTATTTTTAAATAAATAAAAGTGGAGACAACAGCGTGGGAGAGCTGTTAATAAGAGTGTTGCTGGTCAAACTGGTGGAAGGAACTAGGTGGAGAGCAAAAAGACAAGTGGCAGCATCCTCAAACACTTCCTATGTTGCAGGTGGCAACTTCCCTACATTTGGGGTCATGATTCCCCAAGAAAGTGGGATCAGAGTAGGTGGTTCAATTAATGACAACTAACCCAAAAAGACCTAGGCAATCTTATAAAAATGCCCAATGTAGAGAGCTGAGGCTGCTCATATTTTCCCGGAGAAGAATCCTTCAAGGGGAATGCAATTCAAGGAATTCATTGGGAAAAAGGGAAACTGTAAGGAAGGTGTTTTGAGGGATAAATTGCAGGGACTTGATCTAATATAGCTTTTTAGCTGAGAGATTTGACTAACAGGTTCAGGATTGGTATTGAGTCTTAGGACTAGTACTTGGTTATTTGCTCCACCTAGTTCCAGCCAGGGAGACCAGAGCAGGCTCGGGGGTCCTGAGGAGTCGCTGTTTGAGTGCTCTCCAGGAGTTGGTAGGGAGGAATGGCCTCCCATTGCTGTTGTCGACCAACTTTAAGAACAGGTTCTGCTATCTTTTAATTTCTGTATTAAAGTTATATTTGTGTGTGACTAAATGATGCATGTTCAAGTTATGATGTAAACTTAGAGGGTAGAATATCTTAGTTTGTAATGAATCTATTCTTAGTGAAAATAAATCCTACCTATGTTTTTCTCCATCTGGAGTAATCCAGATCGTACTCTAGCACAGCTGGTGTATTTTTAATGAATGAAGTATGATGTAAATTTAAAATAAGATGTTAGCTTGAATAGTAGAATGTTTTCTTTATTTAGATATTCGTTATCAGAAGAACTACTAATCTGTACATAGAGTAGTGTTAGACCTAGACTGTGTAAGTCAGAATATTAGAAAAGGAAAGGAAGTTATATCATTATACTAACAGTAGTATGTTTTGATAGACGAAACAGACTTCTATACAGTATTTACTTCCGTAAACCTTGTATCTATTTTGAAACAAAAGGAAAAGAAGATAATAGTTAAAATGTGTAGTATTAGGTTAAATAAAAATGCCTTTTCAGCTTTGTAGTTCATTTCTTTTCTTATTTAGGATAAATAACTACTGTAATTGTAGCAACCAAACTGTGAATAAGGATGGAAAAACCTTGAGTTAATTCTAAAGATAAAACTAGTTGGTTTAAGATTGTTAGTTAGGTGATTTCATTTATGACTGATAACGTAAATAATTCATTCATCTTATCTAGCTAAACTTACGCAAGTTCTACAGCTACTAACTTGTCTCTTAAGGAATTTAAACAAACGCTACTATTTATTTAGAGAAAGGAACACAGTTAATTTGATATTTCCCTTATTTTATAAATTATAATGTTATAATTTAAATAGAGTAATATAGATACAGAAGGAATTTTTATAAATTATTTAGCATAGAAAACATAAGAGTATAACAATAAAATACTTTCCCATCTATATACTTTATAAATAGACTAAGTATAAAAATAATGTATATAATTATAGGAACAATATTTACTTGTAAGTAAAATAACATTCTTATAACATTATAATAACATATCAAGTAAACATAAACTTTGTACTTCAAAGATGTAACCATACAGTTACATAAGTACAACTCTAAAAACATTGAATTACTTATTTTTCTGAAAATTAACCAATATAAAATAATATTTAAAACCTCATTAGAATAGAGGAAAATAAGGTAAAATAACCTGAAAATAACGTACAATTATCTTAGACAGATAATATTTAAGAAAAATTTACAGAGTAAATTCAAATGTAATAACTTGCAGGAAAATAAATTAACATAACATAAACATGCTCGATTTACTGAGCTTAATAACCCATTATACAATATAAGAAATAACAGAATAAATTATAGTATTATATTGTAATAAAAAGATAATTTAAAAAAAACAGTAAATACATCTTTACATTGCTGAGTTAGGGTAAAACCCTAATGTATCAAAATTTACAACAGAAGTATCAAACAAGTAATTCTAAGCTCCATTCTGATGCCTCTCGGCTTCTAAGAGTTAACCGAGAATGGCTTAACAGGCCTTCCATCTTTTTATACATTTTATATACACAAAACTAGAAGCAAAATCAAAATTTACAAGTCATGGCCTAAACCGGAAGCCCCGCATAAAGCAAGGGTTTGTCATCAACAAAAATAGCGAACCAAGTTAACCCAGATAAACCAAGACCACAAGGGTCTTTGCAGGCCACGATGACCAACCATCAAATGTCCCATAAGGAACTGAATAAGGACGAACTGCCATGGGATAACCAAGGCTTACCCGTGAGCAAGTTGTTGACCCAACTTTGCACCAACTGCGTAGAAGGACGAGGCCGTCACTTGTATAAAAACAAGCCACGATGTCGTAAGATTTTATACTTATATTAACAGAGACTTAAAAAAAAAAAACAGTGATGCGGATAATATCTTTTACCTGAGCTTCAAGGTAACGTAACCACCCACAAATAGAAGTGTCGCCACCAACGCAAGGAGAAACAAACCCTTCATCTGTTACAAGAAAGAGGGAGGTTACCAACGCAGCAACAACCATTGACAACCAAGAGTTGGAGCGACAAGCCAAGCAAGTATAAACGCATGGGCCGCCACTACTTCCCAACCAAAAGTCCACTCTGCTGTGAAACCCTAAGACCAAACAAATTATAAAATGCAAAACCACGACTCTCACTACTGGGTCAAGAAAAAGAGACCTTTACAGTCTCTCAACCCTTAAATGAGCAAGCCGCGAAGGTTAAACACCGGAGGAAAACAACTAACCCAGTACAAGCAGCGAATGTTTCTTGTTACAGCTCTTCTCTATCAGTGTTCAGGGCAAGCTTACGAGGTGCGAGAGGCAAGAAGCAAGTTGGGAGACTATCATTCAAACCAGTTGCAAAGTCGGCATGGAGGTCGAAACACAGTAGCAGAGCGGCCGGATGCCGAAAACGACGGAGGGAATAACAAGTCTAGGGTTCGCAACTGCCTTTTATCTTCACAATGCTTGGCTACGATGATTCCACGTACACCTTTAAATAATTTACCATGCAGTGGGTAATCTATATAGTTCCGGTGTGCAATCAATGAAATGATTTTTATTCTAATCATATGGTGGTTCGAAAGTTCCACAAGGTTCTTACTCCTAGAGTCAACCAAACATGCATGTTGCAACATGTAAAGAGAACTTTAGTATCAAGGTTGGGCCATATAACTTATCAAGCGCATGGTCAAACCTACGACCTATCACCTTATGCAAGCAAAGTATGCATACAATAAACGATTATAACGTTATCAAGGGTTATGCCACTTTAATATATTTACCTAAGAAATTCATAAAACTTATCTATGTGAAGATACCCTTCTTGTTAGCTTTATTTTCGATTTTGCCTTGAGTATCTTTTATAAACTTTTAGGTTACAAATGAAAGTGTTAAGCCCTAGGTATCTTTTGGGCTTGCCATTTGAATTTTGATGATCTTAATAACAATAACTGGACAATATCATTCCAAGTATGTTATGTGTAAAAGAACTTAGTTCATCAATACTACTTATTCCATTTGGTAGTAGTATGTTAATGATAATATAATCCTTTTAAGCCTCAAAGCTTTAAAGTGAGAATAATAGTATAAAAACTCATTAACTATTGCGCATTACTTTCTTATCATAAGAATTAACCAAATTTTGGCATGACGTAAATTGCTTATAGACACAGTTTAGGTAACCCCTTAAACCTAAAACCCTGCCATCTTTAACCTGTGTGTAAGGAAGATTAAAGGCGTTTACACATGATGACTTTGGTAAACATTGATAAACATCGAAGAGGTTAGTTCGCAATAAAAATTATAAATTACAAACTAGAGAGAGAGAGAGCAACTGTCACCAATATTGTCAGGATAGAATCTCTTTTCTATGGCATCTTTAAAAAGAATAACAATCTAATTGTTTTACCTCATAAAAGCATTTGAAATCGAAACAACATATATATTCATTTACTGAGCTATTATTTTGCAATGAACATATATCTGCAAGCTTTATGATTATTGACAAGCATCACCGGATCTTTCTTACCTGTAAATCTGTGAGGTCAAGTAAACTTTCTGCGTTAGCTCAAAAACTAAGTAAGCCCCATATTTCCAAGACAGTTCCACCTTTTTTGTCGCAAAGAAAAATAAATCATTAAACTGAAAAAGAATTATTTTATAAGATAAACATAGTCAAGTAGATAATTCAGATTATGAATTTATCAATCTGTAATTCAAATAACATATAACTAATTATAGCTATTAGCTTACTACATTATTGAATATTCTCTGTATTTTCAAAATTTTAAATTTTTCGGTAAATTTGGGGTTTTGACATAGTTTGCAAATGACACTATTCTATTGGGAAGAGCATCACCCCGAATAACAAGGCACTTCAAAATTGCCTTGGACCTCTTTCTAAAAGTCTCAGGTAGTCAAATAAATGTCAATAAGTCTTGGCTGTACGGGTGGAACAACAGTCCAAATTCTCTAAGAGAACTTGTAAACATCCTTGGAATTCAGGTGAATCTTCAATGGACCTCCTTCATATACCTGGGAGTCCCTATTGTTAATAAGAAAAGCACCATTGCAGTTTGGAGCCCTTTAATTTAGAAAATGAAGAAGAAAATCCAGCTATGGAGCAACACTCGACTAAATCTAGCAGGCAAAGTGGTCTTAATAAAATCTATCCTTTCCTCCTACCGAATTTTCTCTTGTGCAATTTTCCTTTCCCCAAAGGCAGTCATCGGAACCTTTAATATGGAAATTAGAAAGTTCTTATGGCAAGGAGGGAAGACTCAGGGGAGAAAGTTCAATCTGCTGAAATGGGAAGGTGTCTTAGAGGATAAAAATAGTGGAGGGCTCAGAATCAGGGACCTAGGGAGAATGGAACAAGCATTGGGGGCAAAGTTGGTTTGGAGAATGATCATAGGGGGCAAGGACTAGTGGATAGAGGCTATAAGGAAAAACCACATAAAAAGGAATAAGTCAAGAATTTTGGATCTCCCCTGGGTGGGCAAAGGAACTACCATATGGAATCAATGCAAAAACTTTGTTGATCTAATCAAAGACAATTTATACTGGATACGTGGAAATGGTAGCAAAATTAATATTTGGTCAGACTCCATCTTGGGAAGACCCCTTCTTGAATCAAAAGTCGAGCTTCTTCCTTTGCATAGGTGGCTAGAAGACCACAAATATAAGTCCCTAAAATATTTTGTTATCTGGGGTTCTAGGGCGAATGGAATGGTTGGAAGCGCTTAAATCTGCCTCCCCATCTAGGTTCTTTATACGATACCTTTACCTCATTCCTCCACAGAATCTTCCCCCTTAGCCTTAGAGAAAAACATTTGAGAGGTTGGGGAAAAATGGGGATATACGCTCTCAAAGAGGGCTACCAGTCATTTCAAAATACAGGAAATGGCTTGTAGCAGAGAATTTGGGGGAAGGTTTGGGATTCATATTGCATCCCAAAGATCACTGCGTTCTTTTGGCTCTTAGCAAAAAATCTTAGAAAACGTGGGTTCCACATGCCTTCAAGGTGTAACCTATGCCAAGAAAATGAAGAATCATCCCAGCACCTGTTCCTACAGTGTCCTTTCTCCAAATGGGTGTGGAACTTCTTCCTTGGTAACACTGGTTAGAATTTTGTTCTCCCAAGGTCAATCTTCACCATGTTGTCTAGTTGTAAAGGTTGTTATCCAGGGAAAATAAGGAATAAGAAGTCCCTTGGAAAAATTTGGGACACAACACTCAAAAATGTATGTTGTCAAATCTGACTTGCTAGGAATAGGCTCGTTTTTAGCAATGAAAAAGCAAATCCTCAACGAGACGCCTTCAAAGCCGCTAACATGATCAACGAGAAACTGAACACTAAGCAGGTGAACCTTCCCTCTTCTGAGAAACTTACTGTTGAAGATCTCGAATGGTGTAAATATTTTTTGCCTCAGAACTCTCTTCAAACCAGAGTTAGGACTGCTCTTTTCACCTGGGAAATTCGGAAAAAATCCAAAGAATTTTCACAGTGGAAGGCAAATCTAAATTCTCATACTCTATGTTTCGATGGGGCTACAAAAGGCAATCCTGGGGAGGTAGGTGCGGGTGGGATTATCTTTGACCTTAGAGGAAAAATTGTGTCTTCTTATGCCCGGGGACTTGGTCGGAAAACTAATAACAAAGTTGAATGGCTTGCTCTCTATTATGGCATGAACCTAGTAAGGCAACTCAACATCTCAAAGATAATAGTGATTGGAGATTTGAAGCAAGTAATACTTAAAATGAACAATGGAAATAGCAGAGGCATGATCAAAACTAAAAGAATCTATGAGCGCATTCAACATATTTCCGAGGAAGTTCAAGCTACCTAAATCCACATCCTTTGAGGCAACAAATCAGAGGCGGATAAATTGGCAAATCAAGGAGCTAAGTTAGGAATTGGGTCGATGAGGGTGAAAGGAATTCTTACTAATTTCTTTTATGTTCCCTAAAAACCCTTGGAATTCTAAGTGCCTCCATAGGTACGTCATGCTAAATGCTATGCGTCTCCAAGATTTTTTGGACTCCCCCCCCGGAGCAAGAAGAAAAATCAAGAAATCACGGTGTTTGGAAGAAAATTGGTTTGGGGACAGGGCTCTCCCCCCTCCTCTCGGCGACACGTTCTCTGCTGGTGTTTTGCCAACCGGCAAGCAGCATGGCTGCCGGTCTCCATCAGTCATCGCCCTGCCCATGTGATGGTATTAAAAACCACTGCAAGCATTAACTCCCAGAATGGAAGGCCCAAGCCTCACACGAGCCATGGCATCCCTCCAGATTCAGTCTTCTTCCTCGAATTTGGTTCATTCAGCTCTGCGTCTCGATGAAGGAACTCCTGTCCGCAACAAGGTTCCCGTTTATGATAATCTGGATATAGTGTTTGGTAATTCTACTACTATTGTTTGTGATTCAAAGACTTTCACCATTAAGGAAGAGACTAGTGGTTATGAAGCCCTGAAAACAGACTTAGTTAGAGCAAAGTCTGGAATTTCTCATCCCGTTGTTGGCAATCTGAAGGATTTCATTGTTGAAGAAGATGCTAGCGTTCTTGAATATCTGGAAATTGACTCACTTAGGATCGAGCCTAAAATATCTCCCCACATTGTTGGTTATTCACAGAAAGTTGCTGGGACTGAGGGTTTGAAAGTGAAAAGGTTCAGTGTAAGTTTTTGCTCTCGTTTTCTGGAAACACTCAACGTTTAAGGATTGGAAAGCTTGCAACAGGCAGACGTCGCTGCTGCGCAAGAAGAAATGGCAAGAAGAGAAGCTACCCTAGAAGACATTCAGAACACTCCCAAGGACATCAAGAAAAACATGAGTTGGTTATATAATATTATTAACTGAAGTATGAAAGAAAATAACAAAACAATGGAGTGGATGGATCGACAGATTGACAACAAGGATTCTTGTATAGAATACAACCACTGTGACCTTTATGTTCGAGGTTCCGTTTAAAAAAAAACGGAGACAAAGTCTCAAAATCTTCCTCGTTGGTATCGCGAATAGGTTTTTGACAATTGTCCAGTGCTTAGATTACGTGACATGTCATCGAGTCGTTGTGGATGTTTTTGATCCAATGGTCAACAGGGTTTCTAGGACCTTCACTGTAATCACTTTGAAAGTTACATCGTGCAGGTTGCCTCTAGTGGCTTTGTTTGAGCAAATTTCCATGGCTCCAACAACTGTCTTTAGCCAATGCCGGCCCCACTTCTCTGGAAGGGTTTCCATGCTTGCTCCATTCTAGGACAGACTACACTCAACCGACTATATGACAGATTATAATCTTCCGCCTTGGCACTGGTGACTCTATATATTTTCAGTCTCCCGCTTGAATAAACCCTCATTCTTCACTATCTTCCAGACATTGTGGCAATTCTGGATCCGCGTTCTGGATCGGCATTCTCGTCGAATTAACATTCTCTGCATTTTTCTCGATCGTTTGTATTGTTTTTGGGCCGTGGATGTCATGACTATGTGGATATCTGAGCACTGAGGGTTTTCAAGATTCAAAGGAATTTAATATCTTCAAAGGTCGGGCCTAAAATGGAGCTCTTTTACCTTTGTCGTTTTTGGAGTATTTTCGGCCATGGTAGTAGTAGTGTTTGAGCTTAGCAAGAACAACAAGGATCAAATTTTGACTTCATCTTCAACTCACCTAGGGAAGTGAAGGGAAAGCATTGAAACTGGTGCACCACACTTACTCCTTCATCTGGCAAAGTCATATCTAGTTCTTAAGCTCTTTTATGGCGCAAAGTATGAGAGTTTATTGAAAGACTACTTCGAGAATATTTTTTTGTTTTCAATTATTTTGCTCAAGGCTCTACCCTTCTATGGGAAATGGTTTTGAGCCCAAAAAGTTGTGTTTTGTTACAGAAATATCCTTGCCAGTTTTTTATCTTGGCTTATCTTGTCATGAAGTTTTGGTATAATCCAGTGTTAACATTAACATAGGAGATAATTAAGAAAGGAAGTTTTGGTATAATCCAGTGTTAACATTAACATAAGAGATAATTAAGAAGTTCCTTTCTAGATGTGTAATTGTTAGAGACGGTTTTGTCGTCTAAAGCGTGGCTATTTATAAATGAAGAATGAGGATGAACCTTTTTCTTAGCCATATTTTGACCGCAACAGTCATGGCATTATTATAATCCCCACTTTTTTGTGCCTTTATGTATTGTGGTTGAAAAATATTCTTACAGATTCCCACCATCGATTATGTTCAGGTAGTTCTTTCAAAGTATTTAACTTAATACTCTTGTGTTCTACTTAAGTTAATATTCCAGGTTTTTAATTCCATTTATTAACTCTAATGTGGAATTTTTATGTGTTTAAGGTAAGCTTTTCTAGCTTTTGCGACTAGGTTAAGGACTAACAACTTACTGATTCATTTTAGGTTCATTAAATGCCTTTCTCTGACCTCCGAAGAAAATCTAACCGCGAGCCTATATTTGCTTTAATGACGAAAAATGATATTGATAATCTTGAAGATGGCTATCGTTGCCACATATATGACCTAAAGGAAGTGAATAATAGCCTGTTTCCCAAGTTAATAATCCTTCTCAAGTTTCTACAACATATTTTCCATCCTTACATTAAGTTAATGTTACTAAATATGTAATTTCAAATCTCCGAAATCTGTGACATATATATGTAATTTCAAATCTCCGAAATCTATGACATATATCTCTGTTAGTTCAGATCTATGAATCTGTGACAGTTATCTTTGTTAGTTCAAATCTCTAAATTTGTGACAATTATCTCTGTTGTTTAATTCAAAATCAATAATAAACCTTACACCCTTGAATGGTCAAATATAAAATAGGACTTAAAAACAAAACTATCAAATATAAAGTAATCCTATAGGGTAAGAATAAATATGGAGATTAGAGTCCAATTTTTCCAGAACTTTACATAAAAAATTAAGAGGATGATACCACCAACCTTAGCTATTTCAAATTTATTTATTAAGTTGTCACGTCCTCTCCTGTCCACTAAAGAGAGAACACGATCATAACTACTCGCTCTGATTGTTGCAGGAGCGTCCAATTCGAAGTTCATTGAATTCTGTATGTATTTTGATGGATTCCCGATTCTTGCAGAAATCTATAGGGGGATGAACTCATCTTGCATTCACTCTATTCAAATATGCGTATAAATTCTCCAACTTCCCAACATTAGAGAAATTGATCCTATCAGTGATCAATTCGACGATCCATGAAGAAAGATCTCAGAGGAGATCGAACGACGGAGAAAGATCGCGATGAAAATCGACAGTCATCATCTGTTCCGCATCTGGAGACGTATCAACCACTGATAATCAACCCACAAGAATCAACGGTGCAGAAGGATTGAGTTTGCGGAATCAGGAAAATATGGAAATTACGATCCTGCATCCCGCTTCCCGCATCCCACATGCGGAATAAACCGTTGTGGAAAGGAAAGTTGTGGAAAGAGAGATCTGCGAAGCCACACCCTGCATCCAACAAGCTGCGGAAGGAAATCTGCAGGGAACCGAATTTACAGAAGGACGTTTCCGCATCTCGCAAGTTGTGGAAAGGAGAGTTGCAAAAGGAAAATTCAACCTGTTAACAAAAGTATCAGAAAAATTTGTTCATTCAGGCCATCACCAATTCAAAAATCTAAGCTCCATAACGTAATATAGAATGCATTGAAATTAAAAACATACACAAATGTGTAAAACATGCAATATATAGTGGAAGCAAATACATTCATCAAAGCATTCAACATGTTCATCACAATTTATTAAACAAAATAAAGTTGCGGAGATTCCACACAAGAAATACTTATCTTGAAAGAAGCTTGTCCCGTAACCAGCTACGTCGCTGCAACATTCCACCCAACCATAGGCCAGTGCGCTCATCAATCTCTCAACATCATTGCCGCCCCCAAGCTGGGAATGATTCCCACAAGGAATAAGGAACACTAGTAGGCTCACACATAGCCAAGGATACAACAAAACTCAGCTAGGCCAACACAGTTGGGTTTATCAGGCTCCAAACAAACAAGCCAATATACTGCTGGGTTTATCAGGCTAATCAACCAAGCCAACATTGACATTAAGGACCAGCCAAGTCGACTAACATATGGGTTTATTAGGCTACAAAGGAGCTAGAAAGCTTGAACTGCTAATCTAGTGAGTTCAACCACTGAGCTATGGACACCTGCACTAGATCGAGCTTGGCTCCTAAAACATCTACACACCCAACACAAAGAAGCATCCCCTTCTCTGCTACAAAGCCCCTCAGGCTATGCCTTCCATTCCAGTGTTGTTCAGGACATGCAAAGAAGAAATCCGGCCCCTCTAGATCTATTTGTGAGCTTCCTTCCTACACTAGGTTTATCAAGCTAGTTTAGACCCAATTCCACTCCAAACAAGTTCATACCAAGGCAAAAAAATGCACACACAACAAACCACAATGTCAACACAACAAAACAGGCTTCACTCACTCTGTGACAGAGGAGACCATTGCGCAACAACACTGAGGAAACCACAGATGACCACTCTTTCTCATAAAATCGAGTGATCTCCACTACTCATTCGTTTAGCAAACAAAGGTGACCCCAAACCTTTGTGCGGTTGAGGATGGTAACAACAGGCGAACAACCTAGAACAAAACATGGTTATGCAAGTAGGACAAATGCACAATACGCATGAACATAATGGAATAGAGAATGATCCGAATATGGACCACAACGTTTCGGTGAAAGCCAGATGATGGACTGGGCATGCACAATGAGGAAAAAAAACTGAAAACGTGAAGGATGGAAGATCAAAACTGTCCCACCATTTTCCAAAACGTGAGGGAAGATGAAAACGTGAATGCATGAGGGAATGGGCATACGTTTTATGAGTGTTTTCTTTTGACACATGGCTTTTCCCCAATGGTTCAAGGTTAAACATCCCCCCCCTCATCCTTAGGAAATCATGCTCCCATCTCATTATTTGTTGCATTCACATAGTTGGTTGTGGTTTTTTTTAATTAAATTGCATATTTATATGATGTCCAAAATTATAATGTGTTGGCTAGCACAAAATACCATCGGCATTGATTTTAATCGTCGAAACATAAAACGCTAAATCAATGGTGGGGCTTTTGCCTTTAGCTCCACACCATGATCAGTTACAATATTACATCATATATATTTAATGAAAACAGGGTCAAAACCGGGGTGTTACATAAGTACAATAGATCAATCCTCTACCATGGAATCGTTGTTTCACTAACAAGTGATCATCCCTCCACCATGGAATGAACGACTCACTAAGCTGGATCTTTAGGATGCAATGCTCTAGAAACCATCCCAAAATCTACTCAGTGTTATCTATATAGTATTTCAGTAAAATATTTGCCTCACCATAAAATCGTCTTATGCTATATGTCTGCCCATTCTTATATCCATGTTGATGGCTACTTAGCATTGGATTTTTTCGAAGAGTCTATGTATGAAACTCAACATGGGATTTTTACAAAGATTCTATGCCTTACTCTCTTCACCGTAGCATTCCTTCCAACAACAATGCATGTAGGTCCTTCAATGTACTTAACAAACCTTTGGCTGTCATGCTATTTTAAAAAAATGAGGCATCTGTCCTGCTACCAACACTCTACATTCACAGTTTCCTCCACTATCATTGTTTTGATGGGTATCCATGACACTACAACATTTGGGGAATACATACAGAGGTTGTTCACTCTATTATTATCCTTAATAACCAAGAATCAACGTTATTATAGATCAAAATTCTTTTAACATATTTACATTAGATTTGCATTACATAACATGAAACAATGCATTGTATTTTTAATTACTCATCCAATAATGCTAGTGCAACCAAATAAAGACTCCATGTTGTAAATAGGAAAGAGACCAATAGATAATAAAAATCCATTGAGAAAGCATACACATATTTATCAAGCTTGCTGCTGGAGAAAAAGAAATCCAAATTCAAAAAAATAGATTGTGCTCCATTCTTTATGGAATAATGTTAGGGCTCTCTCAGAGTGATAGCAGTTTCAAATCTTTAGCTCTTGAAGATTTATGTGTTGCAGTTCTTCCCTTTAGCTTCAAGTACACCTATGAATCCCTGTCTCATTACCTTCCCTCTCAAGTCTTACAACTCTCTTCCTTCCTCTACTTCCCATGGTTTAAACTCTTCCTTTTGGCTTATCTTGGCCAAGGATCTGACCAACCATCCTAATTGTTTTGCACCAAAAAACGCTGGAAAAAATTGTATAATCCATTCTAAATGAAAAGAAATTGCATTCTACACATGCATTCCCATTCCAAGATCATCCAAAAATATTGTCCCTGAAAACTAAATCTCCAAAAGGCAATAAATTATCTCCTAGCTAAACTCTATCTTTCTCTAAAAGCTCATACATCTACATAAAATAGTCTTTTATGGTCATAGAAGTGTCTCAATAGATTACATAAAAAATGTTCAAGAAAATAGTCCCTTATATAATGTTTTCAACACTACATAAATGCCAACAATAGCTTGGAAACAATACTTCAGAGGATCAAGACCTTTGGAAATCTCTACACTTTCAATTGAAGGGATGCATACTCAATAGACTAGTTTGATCTGTATAATACTTGTCCATCCTTTGATTCCAACACTGACCAAACTCTAGCCTCAACATGTAAACGTTTTTTGGAAAGGCTATGAACATTAGCATTAAGCTCGTTGTAGACATGAGAAAAGGAGATGTAATTAAACCGATTTCATTTGATTTACCTCCTCAAAAGAGTTGAGAACAAACTTCCCATTTCAAATTCCCACTTTTATCTGATTTATGACTAATATTAAGTCACCAAACAATTGAATTTTGGATGTCCCTTTCTAAGTGGATAGGATTAAAAGCAGTTATAGAGTTAGAAGTCCAACATAGTTATTTGGGCCCCTTTCCCACAAATAGCCCCACACCATCAAAATAGCCCCGTTCCCTAGATTTATCAAGATGCTCGTGAAAATGCTATCTATGGACACTAACTTTGGTGACTTGTAATTGAAAAATATAGATTTGCTTTGAGCAACACATTGGAAAGAGGGAATGAATTTGTTCTCAAATAAGCCTGCATTCCTATCAAGCTAGATGTTGAGGCTACCACTAGGGAAAGAGATTTAAATTCTTTTAGTTCTAGCTTCCTTTGCTAGGTTTTGAAACATCCTGCTATTGTCTCCCCTTTCCAATTTCCTCTAACCCTTGTCATATTGTCCATATCATCCCATACATGTCTTGAATAAGCACAATAGATTAACCAAATAGCTTATTGTTTCCTCCTCCTCCTTACAAACTATACATGTGTTAGGCCCTTACTTGTTATGTCGAAGGCATTAAAAAATGGAGATGAAGTCTCGAAAGATTCCTCGTTGTTCTGGCGAATAAAAATCTTACACACGTCTTCATAATATTTTGGCGATAATTAACTCGTTTTCCTCCTATTTGACGACCGATTTGCTATTTTCCTCCTATTTGACGATCGATTTGCTATTTTCCTCCTATTTGGTCGTCGGTTGGTCGATCTATTAACGCGTTTTCCTCCTATTTGGCAACTTACTTCATCGTATGAATTGGTGGTTACATGTTCAGGCTATGTCAAAGTCTTCTTTATCTAGCGTATTGGTGGTCATAGGTTTAGGCTATGGCATTCTGAACAAAGAATATTGGGGATACCCATTTCCATGTTTGAAGATTTATCTTGTAGAAGGGTTTATGCCAAGGGTTTGTGGGTTCAAGGCACTTGCAGGCACGCCACTTATTCTATCCAAGGACCCGATAAATGCCAAGACAACCTCTTTGTGTGAATATGACGAGGTTTCTTAGGAGGAGTATGAGGTCACCAAGAGTGCATTAGTTAAGGAAGTTTTGTACGCCTGCCATCTTTGTACCAACTCCACAACGGTATGTTGCCATATGTTTGGGATTCAAATTCATTTATGTGCAAATGGGCCTCCTTGAAACCCTCATTTATGTTCATCCTCTCGGAGACGTTCCATGTTTGCATTATTAACTACGCATTCTTTCCCTATTGATAAACATTGGAATTAGGACCGATGTCAATGCTCTGAATTGCAGTCAGGTGGGAGGGCTTTCATCGTCAATTTATCCTTTCCTCAATACCCACATAGATGATTCGCATGTTTGCAAAATATGGATTGTGGGTTTGCACACTGATTTATGGGTTTACATTATTAATTGTGTTTTCTTTCCCCCATTGATAAACATTATAGTTATGCCTAATGTTATTAATAAATACTATGGATTAGGGTTGAGGAGGAGGGGTTTCATACCAGATTACAGATTTGAGGGGTGGGTTACCTTTTTGTCCCCTTTAAAAGTTGATGCCTCCCTTTAAACTCTGTAACGTAGCAATTACAGTAGGCACAAGCCAATAAGTAAGTGCTTAGATAATGACAAACATAAACCAGATTTGCAGAGATTGTTTTTGTTTTTGCATATTTCTGTATTTGTACATTAAATATTTGCATTGTTGTTAAATCTGTGAACCCGACAACTAAGATGTTTTTAAATGGCACATTTTAAAGAAATTATTGTTCCATACGCAAATTTGATGAAAGTATGTAGAGGAAATTATCTTTCTATATGCTAAATATAGCTTGTCTAAGGAGTTGGTCTTGAAGGAATAAGTCCAGATATTAGGAGCTTCTAAAGGAAGCAACGATTTCATAAACATATTTCCGTATCCTTATATTTGATGGGTTATTCAAGAAGAGCTTGTGAGAAAATCGTCGAAGAAGTGGGGTATATAATGGAGAGAACACCGTGAGGATGAACATAAATGAACACCAACTAAACCATGTTTTTTCTTTTAAACATGGGGATGCCCAGAAGTGGCGTTGCCCTTTTTTGCGTGGGGACACCTAGACACCCCTTACCTCTTCGGGACGTTCCTTGTGATTTTCCTCGAGTTTCTAGGAAAAAGGGACATGGAGAAACGTTTCAAAAGAAATCCCTAAGCCCCTGGGGAGTGGGAAATAAGGGTAGCATGCCCTTGACTGCGGGGGATGTGTCCCCATGAAACATTGATTATATGTAATTAATTAAATGAAACTTCAAGCTATTAATATAAACAATCAACTTTTATGTTATTCAATTCCTTTAAAGTTGATCTAAGAAAATACTAAAACTGGATTTGAATTTGAGACGAGAAAGCGATAAAGTAAACAATCAAATCAATGTGAAACACTTGCTAAGCTTAAATCTAGACTGTTTAGTATAGTTGTAGTAAATTTCCTGAAGATTAAAGAGTTCAGACCAACAAACCAGGAGAAGATGACAACATAAATATTTCAGCCTCTAAGGATGCTTGAAGAAGATGTATCGGAGGCCAAAATAAGGGTTAGTTGGCCTAAGAGTCCCATTGACCTACTTTAGTGCTCATTTGTTGGACATTAAGACATTTATTTTTATCTTGTCTTATCTAGAAGAAAAGGTCAAAATTATAAAGGAGGGGTCCAAAACATAGGGTCTTCACCCTCAAACTCCACCCAAGATAAATGACCTCAACCGATGTGCCAAAAACCTCCTCAAAGGACCACCCTCCCTCAAACCAATCCAAAAATGATGAACATTCATCTAGAAACATGGCACATGTGCCATGAATTAGGTCTCCCACATTAGGATAATTTTGAGGTAAAAATGGGTCTCAAAACAAAAAAATGTAATATCAAAATCCACTTTAAAAGAGCCAATCACATTCTAGAGGATGACATCATTTATAATAGTTGAGGTGGCATTGGTTGAGTTAATGATGCTTATTTGTCAAATTGTAAATGGTGAGTGAAAACCCATACTTAACTATATCAATGTTGTAAGTAAAGTACTCATTATGAAAATAGTACTCATAAATTATTTTTAAATATAATATAAATGTACTAAAGTACTTAAAAAGAAAAACACTCTTTATATTTGAATATAAAATAAATTATAAATACCAAAAACTAAATGTTTTATTTAAAGGTAATTACTTTTTTATATTTCAATATAAAATAAATTATAAATACCAAAAAGTAAATTGTCTATTCAAAACTCAAATTATGTAATTATTTTTCCAATATTTAAAATATCTATGTCAAATGTTTATTTAAAATCAAAACCACTTAACATCTTATAATAAAAACAATTTGATCTTATAATAAAAATAATTTGATGATTAATAGTTTTTGTTTTTTAAATACTTACTCTATATATAATAATCTATTATAATTATTATTTAAATATAAAAATATATATATTTCTTTTATAAAAATAAAATATTATATTATAATAAATTACTATATATATTCTTATCCGGTTGAATTTTAATATTAATACCATTTTTTAAAATTTAGGTATTATTCAAGGTTCATATGTTAATATCAATTTTTAACCTTTGAAACACGTGCATCTATACCAACATAAATTAGACACCTACATTCAAGTTACAAAACCAAATACACACATAAAACCTTAATGTAACAATTTGAATGAACTATTATATCATAATACGATATTATATTATTAAATTTTTTATTACATATAATCTTATTTGCTTAATATTGACTCAACTTTTTCGTGGTAGAAATTTATGTATTCTTTTTTAATCCCAATATTAACATTTTTTTTAATTTATTTAATGATGTTATTAATTATTACATTAAAAACAATATGTGATATACATAATATATATCATAAGAAACTATTAAAAGTGAGTTTACATGTGTTTTTGAATGTGTATTAAAAATACGATTTTTTTTTAATTTATAGTTTTATATTTATATTTTAAAATTAATTTTTATTTTTAATATATGTATATAAAAAATGACAATTTATTCATTTAAATTTAACTTATGTTTAAAATTCAAAATTATAAATACATGGTTTAAAAACATATTTTGAATATTGAAAAAATAATTTATGTTTTAAATTTCAAAATTAATATATTTTATTTTATGAGTACATTACTTTATAAGTACATTCATCATATTATCTTCAAAAGTAATTTATGTATTCAAAAGTACTTTAGTTTTAGTCATATCAAAGATGATTTTTTTATTGGTTTTATTTTAGACATATTTTCAATTTAACTTAACCATAGTTGCATTGGTTATAGTGTAAGAGATGAGTTGTAAATATACCTTCTCTACAACATGCCTAACTCATAATATTTTATTATATTTCTTATGAGGCCCATTTTAGACCTCAAAATTTTCCTAATGTGTGTGATGTCCCCACAAGAAAGTCAAATAGTGAATGCAAAGGGTCTCAAAAGGTGGAGCACTCCACTCCAAATAGGTGCCAAGTGACTCTAACCTTAGAGAACTCCACCAGATTATGTAACAACCTGCCTTAACATGTGGCACGTGTGATACATGCCATCAATAACTAAATGAATAAGGCCATAAGATTAAGCACTCAAAATAATTATCAGATCCTCTTATCTTAGGGATTGTATCCATAGATTGTTGGATCATATATGGATTTTCCCCAAAATTTTAGACATGGATAGAAGGTTCCATAGGTTCTGTAAGTTGTGGCACATTCGAGTCTGTTGTGAAGATGAAAAAGGTCCTAAAACTTCCATACATCATGACACACATTCCCTCTGTCATGAAAAGGAAACTTAACTAAGGTCATAGATTTTGAAACTTGTCGGTATTGCAAAGAATGCATAATTGAAAGCCTTAGTAGAGCATGCATGAGTTGAAATCCTTTGCAAGGGATGTGTTAGCTGAAAGCCATAGGCTTTAATGCTTGTTAGTATTTATAAGGATGCATATCTCAAAGCCATATACTTTGATGTTTGAAAAGGAGACTCATTCTTGTTGTAAGAGAGGTAATAAAACCAAAGTAAGCACGCTAAATATCATTAGAGAGAAGTGGAGCTCAGGTAAGGTATTTGTTTACTAACTTACTGTGTTAAATACCGAGTTTACTTACTATAGGATGAAGCACTCAAAATACTTATAAGACGATGACAATTTATTTTCCTCAAATACATTAAGAGGAATACAAACTATATGCTTAGAGTATAACTATGGTGCTACGACACTACTGACTATCAATGTAATTGGAATTCTTGTAGTGGGAAATGACTCCTTGAATGGCATTTTGTACCTCCATCAACATCATGCTCATTTTACTGCTTACATAACTGTAGTAGTAAGGAAGATTCTATTGCATAGAAGTACCATACTCAACATAAGGAGATTGTAAATCCATGGCAAGTTTATTGGATTTTCTAAATTCAAACAAAGGCAACTTCAACTTGGTACACGTTTTGAGCAACTTAGAGTATCAATTGGCCTTGGTGAAAAAAAAGATCCACTGCAATAAGATGTCTCGCAACATCATTCAGATCTCTTCCTAAGCGATTGGAGGAAAATATGCAAGAAGATTTGAGGAGGTTTGCATGACACATAATACCCTCAGAAGTCTCAAAAAAATTCTAGCATTTATAAGGTCTGATAATCAAGATACTTCCATTATCAGTGCAGTATACAAAAAAAAATTCATGTTAAAATGTGTCTCTAGTGTGCTTGCAAAATCTTTTACCCATAATACTTGCAACTTAGTTTGACATACAAGCTTACTTTATACAACCATTTCATGGCAACTATAATATCAACATGGATATAGCTAATTTACCTAAATTAGACATGGATGGGTATAATCCTATTTCTTACATTGAGAGCTAACTAAAGAGAGAGTAATGCAAACCTTAGAGTATCCACATTGATGTTGACTTAAGACTTCATGCAAACTCTCTTAGGACAATTCCTAGGATAATGGATTTATCCATAATACTTGCCATTTAGTTTGACATACATGCTTATTTTATACAACCATTTCATGGCAACTATGGTATCAACAAGGCTATTGCTAATTTACCTAAATTAGATATGGATGGGTATAATCCTATTTCTTACATTGAGAGTTAACTAAAGAGAGAGTAATATGAACCTTAGAACATCCACATGGATGTTGACTTAATATTTCATGTGAACTCTCTTAGGACAATTCCTATGACAATGGATTTATGCTGGTTTGAATTGCTATGTGTTTAGTGTCAATTTGAGAATTTCATTGTGTGAGTTGTTCATAATTGTTGTTGCCCATAAAGTTTCTCCAACAATTAAAACTAGAACAACTCATTAACATAGCAAACAGATACATGCATCCCTTTACATGGATTCATGTGGAACAATTCTCATTTTTTATTTTTCCTCTTTGGATCTATTACAAACTGTTCCACATAAATGGTACTTAAGATTTCATGTGAACTCTCTTAGAAAATTTCCTATGATAATGGATTTATTGATGGTTTGAATTGCTATGTGTTTAGTGTCAATTTGAGAGTTTCATTGTGCAAGTTGTTCATAATTGTTGTTTCCAACATATTTTTCTCTTGCAGTTAAAACCAGAACAACTCGTTAACATAGCAAACATATACACACATCTGTTTGCATGGATTCATGTGGAACAATTCTATTTTTTTATTTTTATTTTTCCTCTTTGGATTTATAACAAAGTATTCCACATCAATGCTTTAACTCATGTTCAAGGGATTCTAAAGGCATTTCAATTTGACTGAAGCTCCTAGCTCTCCAATTGAAGTTTTACACTAAGAGGACATCAAAGGAAACTAAGAATTGCTTGGAGAAATCCATGAATGTTGACTTAAGAATTCATGCAAGCTCTCTTAGGACAATTCTTAGGACAGTGGATTTATCCATAATACTTGCAATTTAGTTTGACATACATGCTTATTTTATACAACCATTTCATGACAACTATGGTATGAACAAGGCTATAGTTAATTTACCTAAATTAGATATGGATGAGTATAATCCTATTTCTTACATTGAGAACTAACTAAAGAGAGACTAATATGAACCTTAGAACATCCACATGGATGTTGACTTAATATTTCATGCAAACTCTCTTAGGACAATTCCTATGACAATGGATTTATGGCTAGTTTGAATTGCTATGTGTTTAGTGTCAATTTGAGAGTTTCATTGTGCAATATGTTCATAATTGTTGTTTCCAACAGAGTTTTCTCTAACAATTAAAACTGGAACAACTGATTAACATAGTAAACAGATATACACATCCCTCTCCACAAATTCATGTGGAACGATTCTCATCTTTTATTTTTCCTCTTTGGATTTATTACAAACTATTCCTCATGAATGCTACTTAATATTTCACGCGTACTCTCTTAGAACAATTCATATGACAATTGATTTACTGTTTGTTTGAAGTGCTGCATTTTTGGTGCCAATTTGAGAGTTTCATTGTGCAAGTTGTACATAATTTTTGTTGCCAACATAGTTTTCTCCAACAATTAAAACTGGAACAACTCATTAACATAACAAACATATATACACATCCCTTTGCATGGATTCATGTGGAACTATTCTCATTTTTTATTTTTCCTCTTTGGATTTATTACAAATTGTTCCACATCAATGCTTTAACTCATGTTGAGGGGGTTTCTAAAGGCATTTCAATTTGAGTGAAGCTCCTTGATTTCCAATTCCTTTTTTACACTAAGAGGACATCAAAGGAAACTAAGAATATCTTGGTTAAAACCCTGGATTTTGACTTAAGACATCATGCAAGCTCTCTTAGGACAATTCCTAGGACAATGGATTTATTGTTGGTTTGAATTGCTATATGGTTAGTGTCAATTTGACAATTTCATTGTTTTCGACCTTATCAAAATCATGGGTATTCTTTCACCCTGTTGTACTGTTTTAGACAATAGTTGTACTAGCAAAAGATTCAATTATGTTTTCAGTGCATTTGATTTCATAAAATTCCTATAATGGGAAATTTATTCCTTGGAATTTTTAATTTTAGTTGGTGATTTGTGTCCCATAGATGTAATTTAAACAATCCAAATGTGATTTTTTTAACACATAAAAATCATTGAACTCTTCTGTAAAAACTAAACACGGTTAACTTCTTGCATATAGAAGCTATATAAACTCTGAAAGCAAGCCTTATCTTTATTAACCATAACTTTGATGCAATGGGTTAGTATGTCTATATATTATAGATATTAATATATACACTGATTGATGGGTTTTAATGGCGCGACAAAAAAAAAAATCTGGAAGAAAGTCTTCATTTTCTTCACCATAACTTTAATGCAAGGGTCAGCTTTAAAAAAAAAACATTTTTCAAGGCATAATAAATTACATCTTTTTTGAACTACATTGTACATCACAGTGCAAGAATATATTTACATATACGATTTGTAGTTCTTTCCTGCTATGTATAAACTTTCCTTTG
This sequence comes from Pseudotsuga menziesii, assembly GCA_001517045.1. Classification (NCBI taxonomy): domain Eukaryota; kingdom Viridiplantae; phylum Streptophyta; class Pinopsida; order Pinales; family Pinaceae; genus Pseudotsuga; species Pseudotsuga menziesii. The sequence goes on from LPNX011235208.1 coordinate 89,601, forward strand.
TACTTTTGGAATTGAAATCCAGCAACCATTGTCTATCTTCATATATATATATATATATATATATATATATATATATATATATATNATAATATAATGAAACTTTTTTTTAATATAATATAATTTGTTGTCAATGTTTGGCCCTTCAAAGACATGTTGAAAATTCTACATATATATTGTAGATATAAAGATATGAAATGGTTGCTTGATTTCAATGCCACGACCAAAAAGGCAAGTTTTTAAAAGAAAGTCTTAACTTTCTTGATCATGTCTTTATGCAAGGGTTGATATGCAAAAAAGTCTTTTTGCAAGGCATATTAACTTGCATCTTTTGTTGAACTAATTGTAAATCACTATGCAAAAATAAATTTGAATGTAAGATCTATGGTGATTTCTTGGTATGTATCTACTTTCCTTTTTGGTCGTGGCATTGAAATCGACAAATTAATCTGCATATCTATAATATATATAAACATGTCTTTATTATCTCACCTTTTATAGTTAGAGGTTTTTATGAATTTCTATTTACCAAATAAAGTTGTCAACAAGTCAGAAGATAAGAAACTCTTAACTTCATGTTTTGCATCATAATCTCAATTCATAGCGGTGGAACATATTCAAGTCATGATATACTAGCATTGGAATGCACGCCATATTCATTTGTCAATATTTTGGTCTTTTTTCTATAACTGTACAAATACTTTATGAGTCTCAAAAGCTATAATATGAAGACATTTAGCTTAAAAGTACAAATATAAAAAAACAAAAAACAAAACGAAAGAGATTTAGCTTAGGTAAGGTCTTCGTTTGCTTGCTTACTATGTTAAACATAGGAATTGTTTTTCATTTAAATAAATTCCAAAACTTAAAAAATAGGTATATTGACCATTTTTTTATAAATGCAAATCCTTTTATATGTTCTTCTAAAAAAAATTAAATTCTACCATATCAGCATTGTGACACTTCATACTATCAAACTATCATTTAATTTGGACCTTCCTTATATGGTGATGAGAGAAGTTTCAGTTAATGTATTAAACACATGTACATTTGAGAGAGAGATAACATGGGTTCTATCCCCACCTTGTTATTACATCCTTCATCTTGTCGTTTGATAGGTGTTTATTCATCCCTGATTTATGGTGTTTAGGATTTGTCTTGTGTTGACCCTTCCTTGTTGGTCTTATGTGCTAACACCCACCTTAAACATGTAACCCTATCCCTTCGTCTTGACCCTACCATGCTCTCTTCTTTTATGATCTAGTATTTCTACCCATCCCTCTTGAAAGTTTATGCTTATTCCTCTTCCAAAATGTGTAACATGTGGACTGTTATTGGATTGTGAAGATAACCTGCTGCCCATGTTGACTGTGTTAGAGCTTCCATCGATAAGATAAATATTCAAACAACGAAAATAAACATGGCAATGGGTATGCCCAATTTGAAGAGAGATTTTAGGTTTCATATGTTCCATCCATGCTTTCCGTAGGCACGTGGTGTGGTTATGCCCATGCAATCTTATGTTCGTCCCTTGCTACTTCATGGTGACAGTTGGAAATCCTCGTGAAAGACCCTTGTCCATTAAAAAACAATCCTTCGACGATGACCTGTGCATGTGCGTTTGACCAATTAACTACAACCATATGCATGGTTAATTACTTACATTAATAAACAAGTATATTTGTATATTTAATCATTCAATTAAAAATTGATAATTGTTGGTATGCAAACTATATATATATCATTGCACATAAAAAACACTCTAAACTTGTGGCTTGAATAGTTAACCACATCCATCACATCGATGGAACAAATGAATAAGTCCAAAGAGGCTTATGCATTTGGAGAAGCCCATAAGTTATCCTCAATAGATAGAATCCAATTTATGAAAAATGAGAGGTCACTTTTCATTTTGGTATCTATATCCTTAACATTTTCTGCACCACAACAATCCAAAGACACATCCCTAGTTGAGAAAATTGAAAATATAGAAAAGGGTCTATGTTTTAGGTTGTACATGAGTATCCTCACATGTTCTTCCGTAACAAATGCAATCACATATGATATAAAGTAGTATCAAATTTCCCTAGGAAAAAATGAATTAGTGGTCAATCAAGAAATCTCCCTAAAAGAAACAACTTACTAGTTAGAATTGTAGAAACCTTTTAGCATGGAAAGGGCTCTGCTTTTTGGTCCAACAAGGGATTCTATAGAGATTAGAATGTGCTGCTAAAGCTTCATTCATAAGGACAAACTTTTATTTCTATGCGTTATGATCCTGAGAGAGCTACACATGACAAACCCTAACAATATCCGCCAGCATATCATCTAGTTATTCAAGCTCACCTTTGTCACGCATCCTAGAATATGATGGGGCCGTACACTCTCTAGCTTCTTCAACAACAACCCCCTTAGAATAGTTTGTGGCTTTTTGAATTATCTTGGACATAAATGCAAATGTAGTTGTAATTCCTCAGGCACAATAGATAATCCTGCACATAAATCCTACCCCACAGTACCAATCGTCTCAATATGCCCTCGATCCACACTCTCATAAACATACTCCTTCACCTTCTTATAAATCTAACCCAATTCACACATTTTTCGAACAATACATTTAGAGACCAAATGGTGCCCTAGAATTGCGAAACAAAGGGGGAGAACAAGGGTTAGGGTGAGATCCCTTAGCAATTTAGAGAAGGAGATAATGATCTTGAAAGCATCCTCCTCAACGATTCCACCAATTCCGAGGAACTGAAGATCTTCTGATTCTTTGTCCATGGCTTTTCTTTGATCTGGACGCCAATATCAGAAACACTGGATTTATCCTCTCCCAAGGATTTTGTGCGAACGGATGAATATTGTCTACTCGCTTGTGGTTGTGGCTGTGGCTTTGTGTGTATAGATGGATGGGATGAAATATTAAAGCATGAAAAGGTCCAACCCGTTTGTTATCAATGTAACCGACCCCCATGAGAGTTGAATCAGAACACTGAATTCACGAGATGAAGTAAGGCGCCAAATAGGAGGAAAGCACATTAATTTCGTTGACGATCAAATCAGAGGAAAATAGCAGAGCGACCGTCAAATAGGAGGAAAATGCATTAATTATCACCGAAATAGTATGAAGACACATGTCAGGTTTCTATTCACCATACCGACGAGTAATCTTTCGAGACTTTGTCTCCATAGTTTAACACCTTCGCCTTAAGGCCTGCCACTGTTGGTCTAAGTTATAATATGGCATACAAGTGACCACTAAGACCTTATAGAGAAGATGCCAGGTCTGCGACTGCTCAATTGACATGTGTTGTTACTTGAAGGTGGCCACCACTGCATTGTTTAAGGGTTGTTATGGGTGCCACTTCTATTTGGATTACGTTTTGAGGCTACCCTTGTTTAAATAGAAATGTTGTGAGGTGTCTTTCACCCTCTTATTGTCTTGCTTAAAGTTCGGGCGTTGATCTTGCTCGTTGTACCCATTCCTCTATGTGTCTAAACCGATCCTGCAACTTTTTTTTTATTTCTCTCTCTCAGGTATGTACAGATCCTCATGTAAATGTCACTTTTGTTTCATTTGTTGACTTTCCTGCAAGAGGCATAGACTGTTCAGAAAGCTAAATTTCTTAATATAAGGAAGGTCCCACTTCACCAAATAAGTTATCAGACTTGTTCTTTTTTGTGTTGTACGTTAGATCTGTTACTGCTACTACAGTTTTGTCTAATTACTCTTACTTTTGCTGCTACTTTGCTGATTATATGTTTACATTTGTTTAATATATGCTTCAACTTTAACTGAGTCATATTTGAAAGTGTTAAAGTTGAAAAAATGAAAATTATCTTTTACTTTATCATATCTAAACTTCTCTATTATATATTTTGTTTTCAGTATTAATTTTGTAAAATATGATTTTTAAGTTAAATTTCATTTTTTTCTTCAACTTTAACACTTTCAAAATCACACTAAAATTGAATAAAATGATAACCACCAAAATCTACATAGTCACAACAACAAAGTACGAGGTGTAAATGGAAATAGTAATACCCTACCTCATTATTAAGACATGAGGTAGGGAGAAATCGCCCCCCAAAAGTCCCCACAAAGACAATTAAACTTTGCGGAACATGAGCACTAAAGTTTGCAAAGATATAAGGAATCATTAAACTTTGGTTGTGCTCTCTTTTTTCTATCATCTTTGGGTTCAACTCTTTTCTTGTGGAACGACCATTGGATTCTTATTGACATTAATGCGCTGTAAATTTAAATATCTAAAACTTGGATGGTGTTGATCTTAACTTGCACAACTTATGAAGTCCATAATTCAAGTCTCCTAACATTTTTGAGCTTATTTGTTATGCATTAAAATGTTGTCTTTTGTTTTTATTATTATTAACTCGTCGTATTTTTATTATGCACCTACTTAGAGCATATTTTTCATAGGTGTATTTTTCTTCTTTAATGGAATGCATGGTGATTTGTGCAAATATCTCTTTGACTCCATTAAGAGTAAAAGATATATAGCCAAAATATATCTTTTTGATTTTTGGATGTTGGGCTTAAGTTTTCATTGATTTGAGTAGATGTTCTTCCTGGATTTCATCTTACTCTTTTGTATACAGGTTCATTGATGATTTTTAGGGGCCTGGTTTATTTAAAATATTATTTTTAATATCATTCTCATCTCACATCCTTCATAACTCAGTTTTCATTAGTTGTATATTTGTCACTCTTCCACAACATATTGTTTCTCATTTTTTTCTTTATTTATCGTTTTTTTTTAAATTTTGTTGTTTTATATTATATATCGTGAAATGTATATTTTATATATATAGCTTTTTCAATGTGGTTTACAACTTCAGAGAGGGGTTGCTACGTTCATGGGACTCAATTCATAGAGGGCTATCTGAAGGGGCTCCAACATGTCGGCTCTGATTACAGAGCCTAACTCGATGGAGACATCAAGTGAATCCCTTATATATCTATGCATAGCCACCCGAGTATTTGACCCCGAGACCTTATACTTATAGCTCATAGCTCTCAACCACTTGAGCCAATAACTTCTTACATTTTAAATGAATTGAACACATATAACACACACAAAACTATTATTTGCATATGGATATGGTGGATTCACATATAGTAGGCGAATAACTATTCTTCATAGTTGGATATGGTGGTTTCACAAGATCCATGATAGCTCTAAGAACAAGCCAAACTTTGTAAACCATGGACATAATACAACTGCAGATGTATGAGTAGGAACCAACAATAGTCATCTATACTTGGCCCACTAAGACTGGAACTTGGGAGGGTGGAACATTTCTTTTCACAATAATTCTATTCATGGTTGACTTGCTCCTTTTAGAGTAAGATGTGTTATTGAATTTTTCTTCCTCACAGGAAACTTAGGGATTTGTCATGTTCTTCCATTTAAATAGTTGTGTGTGAATTTTGGGGCAACAAACATTTTGGAACTATGGAACTATTAAATTGCCATCTCAAATCTTGTTTTCAAAAAATTTCTTTCTTTTAGGATTCTTTGAGTAAAATAATAGCCAGGTCATCAACTTATTAATAGCTAGGTCATCAACTTATTATAGTGAGGTGATAATGAAGCGAATCCAATGAAGTTTTGAAATTCCATACAATGTTCAATCTGCAGGCTATTAAAACAATAGATACAAGTTACTAGTCATATTACATGTTTAGAAAATGAAAAAAGCATTATCACCTTAATTATTTTTAGTAGCTAGAATCCATTTCTCTTCAAATTCCATTATATTGTTTTTTTTCTTTCAAATTTGTTTTTAATAAATTATTGAAATTGTTTTTCAAGTTCAATTTTCAATCTTACAATTATTTTTCTAAAAAGTATTTCATCATGTTCTACTGAAATGTACACTTATTCATTGTTTTATTTGTGTAGTTTCATTCAATATTTAGTTAAATTATATAATTATGTGTTTAATAATCAATATGGTTTTACAATTTTGACCGAAAATACTTTTGATTTTGCTTTCTTTTACCATGTGAAATTTTAAGAAATAAATATGATAAGAAATTGAGTGTCAGGTATAGTGTTGTTGCACTCATATGTACTTATATGAGCACCAATCCTTTGTATTGAATCATCCTAGAATTAATAACTAACAATTGCACCTGGCGGTGGAAAACATGTGCCGTAATACGGAGCCAAGTAGTGTACGAGAAGATATAAATAAATAAAAACGAACATAAAGAGCAATGAAAAATGGTAGGTGAGTATAGTTAAAGTATTCAAAGAGGAATCTCCATGTGTATATGATAGTGTCGTTGAACCATATAAAAACTCGACTTATACATGAAAGATGTTTTTGAAAAGTAGATACGATTGAGTGTACATGCAAATGTCTTGCTATGAGGTGGTTGTCCTAAGTAAGGGCCTATGTTTCCTATTGGTTGTAATGGAAGGTGGGAACCTTTGTGGCTTGAAGAAGAAAAAAAATATGCATAAATGGAAAAAAAATGTGAGACATAGATTCTCTGAGGTCAAACTTGACTTATACAAGAAATATGGTTTTGAAAAGTAGATACTAATGAGTGTACATATAAATGTCTTGCTATGAACTAGTTTTTCCAAGTAAGGGCTTATGTTTCTTATTGGTTGCTTGGAAGGTGGGTGCCAATCCCTAAATGTTGGGCACATTTCCCATATAGTGTGGCACATTACATTAGTCTTGATGTCGTATTTAGTTTGTTAGTGGTAATTGTCATTAGTATTATTATATTAGTTATGTAGGATTGGGTTTATTAGTTGTAATTGTACCTCTTTGTCTCCTATATATAGAAAGGAGTCCTTTTCATTCGAATCATATCATCTTGTCTTGTCTTCTGTACTTAGTACATTGTGTAAGGAGGTTTCCCCCTTTAAGAGCCTTTCTATTCATCTCTCTTCTTCATTGTTAAGGTGTAGATTACTCTTTCTTGTATGTTTATGCTCTTTTGGGGAGTTTGTTGCTTTACATTTGGTATCAGAGCTTGGACGTTTCCAAAATGAGTAATCTTGGTACTTTTACTATAATTTTTTTTCTACAAGGCTTCAAACAAAGAGACTCAAAACCCATCTAGAAAAGAGTCCAAAATATCTATGGTACAATTTTCAGATCCTAATCCATTACAGGTTTGGACATATTTGTTGTGGAATCCATGGTTTTTTATTAGTCCAAAAACTAGTCTAAAATAGGTGTTATGGGAAAAACGGTCATATATGGGGCATTCAAGATCCAAATTAAGTGATACATCCTAAATTAGAAAGAAGAAGAACCATGATATATATGGTATTTTTTTTAGACTCAGATCCAAAATATTGGACACGTGACAGATTGTACAAGTTTGCTCTTCTGAAAAGACAAAAAATAAGAAGTGTTGGAAGATTCATAATAGCTTTTTGCTAGCACATCAGAATTAGGTCATACTTATGGCACTGGAAAGAGGACACATCAAGCTACAAAAGACTGAATTTTATGACCTACAGGAGCTTAAATTAGAAATTTAAGTTAGTTAGAAGTCAACAAGAAAATAGTATTCAAATCAGGCTTTGAAAAATGTATGCAATTTTAAGTTCGATTAAATTTGAGTAGAAGGATATATTTGAGGTGAAAAATAGGGTGTGATATCTATTTATATTGTTCATAATGCCACCAAAAGACAGTGGAAAAAATAAAACTCCAATCAAAGCACCAGAGGATTCATTCCTTACCTATTATGAAAGTGAAGACCTATCTTTTCAAGTGTCCAAGTTGGAAGATATGAGTAAAGGGTATATGAAAATGATTGATTTGCTTGATTTAGAGGAAAATATGATGGGGCATATGGATAATAAGATTGTGGAAAATATGAAAAATATTGCTAAGATCATACAAAATTCAAAGGATAATATGCCTACAGGTGATGATGTGTTCCAAGGTACTCAGGATGATAAAGATAATGTCCATGTTGAGAAACCTTACATTAATAAGATTCCAAGAGGACTTGATTCTAGTAATGGAAGTAACTAGGGATGATCCCTTAGGGGTATCCAACTCCCCAAAATTCAAATGAGTAAGCTTGATGGAAAGGAATCCATTACCTAGATATTCCAGATGGAGCAATTCTTTGAGATACACCAGGTGCCAAATCTCCAAAAGGTACCTATTGCATATTTATATTTAGAACTCGAGAAATTTGTGTGGTACCAATGGCTTTGTGAATGTAAAAATTATTCCATTATCTCTTGGTCTAGTCCACAAAATAATTGATATCATATCATGATGATGTTAAGAGAAATTCCTTCTTTACCCAATTGATAAATATAAGGCAAAAGGATCTAGTAAGCGAGCACATTCAACAATTTCAAAAGTTGAACCTTAGAGTGGAGGGCATACCAAAGGTTAAATTATTGGATCTCTTTATTGGTGTTATATTATGTAATGATGACTTATGTGATATATTGGTAAAATATCATTTAAAGACATAAAATAACTCTAATATTATAAAATAGAGTTATCGCACATGCATCATTGTAATTATATCATTTGTTACCATCATATATATAAAGAGATGGAAATTTATTTATCCCACATGTGTTATGGGATGTATTGTAAGACAAACCTACTGATATACAAGAGAAGTGAAGGAGACCCTTTTTGGTATGTTTCGATTGTAGTTCATCACACATAACATGTTGTGTATGTCATTTGTACACACATGATTGTGTGATGGAGCTTGATGTGATGCATATGTGAGGATGCCATGTAATCTTGGAGATCTTTTCCAGAATAATGGAAAATGCAACCTCTCCCTTGGACGTATCCCATATTGGGTGGACCACGTATATCCATGTTCTTTTGTTGTTTTCTTTTCTCCAATTTTATTTCATGTTTCATGTTGGTTGGGAGATAGAAGGATAGAATAGTAATGCTTTCCATAGTTTATATTGTGTTATGATATTATTTTATATGTTCACAATATTCTACCCATTGGAACTTTGAAGGATAACATTCAGCATGAGGTGTGTCTATTTGAACCACCATCTTTGGAGAAGGATTTCATGATGGAAAGGAAGGTTGAAAGTAAAATTATGGTGATGGATACTAGAAATACCACTTCCAACACATATAGAGAGAATGATGTCCCTTCCTTTAACCCACCTCAGAGGCTAACACCTCAATGAGTGGAGGAAAGAAGAGTAAAAGGTATATGCTTTATTTGTGACAACAAGTATAGTAAGGGACATAAGTGCGAATAAAATAAATTGTTCTACATAGATTGTGAAGAGGAAGAACCAAAAGAACAAGAACCATCACAAGTTGATGAAATAGAAGTGATTAATCCCATCATATCTTGTCGTGCATTGGATAGAATTAACACTCCTCAAACCCTCAATATTGAAGGATATATCAAAAAGAAAAAGGTAACAATGTTGATTGATTATGGTAGTACTCATAATGTAATTCACTATAAATTATCCAAAGATCTCAATTGCTTTGTATACTCAACACCAGAATTTCAAGTAATGATCGCAGATGTGGGAACTATCAATTGTTCATGGAAATGCCACAATACATCTTACTATGGGGGAATATGTATTGAATAGTCTAATGATTGCTATCCCAATTGGTGGTGCTGATTTTGTCTTAAGGGTTCAATGGTTATAACAATTGGGAACCGTGGAATTTAATTTTCATAAGCTTTTCATGAAAATTTCTTTGGAAGGAAAATAATTTGAGTTAAATGGTATCATAGGGAAACCAAACAAGGTGATAAGCTCTAATGGTATGACAAAATTGTTTAAAAAAGGACAACAAGGTGTAATTGCATAATTATTCTCACTAGATGTTCAAACATATAAGGCTCCTATTTCCCCAGACCTCCAAAGGGTCCTTATTAAGCATTCCAAGGTATTTGAATATATTCCAAAAGGCTTCCACCTATTCGATATTTGGACCATGCTACTCACTTAATTCCAGGAAGTGTTCCTTATAACATCAAACCTTACAGATACCCCTATGGCCAGAAGAATGAAATGGAGCACATTGTTGAAGAAATGTTAGAAGTTGACATAATTAGGCATAGAAAAATTTCTTACTCTACACCAGTGTAGTGGTACACAATAATTATGGCTCATATTACAAAGATATTTCTCACTCTTTTATTGGAGGTATAGTAACTGTTGCCTTGATCGAAATAATGCAGAAGTTACATGGAAACTTGATATTATTGTAAGCAATATAGATCCAATTTTCATTGTAAAATGTTGGACTGAATACCTTTTTTTTGGGAACTCAGTGGGCTCACAATTCATCTTATCATCCTCAATTTGATGGGAAAATTGAGATAGTGAACAAATGCATGGAAGGTTATCATCATTGCTTTGTAGCTGATAAAAAAACATAGTGGGTGAAATGATTGTCCTTGGAAGAATGGTGGTATGACACTTCTTTCCATAAATCATAAAAAATGTCTCTTTTTATAGCACTTTATGGGTACCAGCCTCCATCTATTGCATCTCCCTTAAAAGGAAAATCTAAAGTTCAAGCTGTGGCAGATTACATACAACACTAGAAAGAAGTTATCCAAATATTGAAGGACAACCTAGCTATGTTAAAAAATAGGATGAAACAACATGAAGATCAACATCACAATGAAAGGAGATTTGAAGAAGGAAAAATCATATGGGAACCTGAACAAACCACTAAAACAAGGACCAAACAACTACAAAATCAAGTACCTCATCAAGTAGAAGAACTTTACAGTTGCAAATTCGGCTTCAGAAGATGGGTCCTTCATACATAAGCATCCACAACTAACCAAGTGTTGAGGACAACACTTGTCTAAAGGGGAGGGGCATGTTAAGCCCTAAATGTTGGGGCACATTTCCCCTATAGTGTGGCACATTATATTAGTCTTGATGTTTGCTTTTGTCTATTAGTGGTAATTGTCATTAGTATTATTATATTAGTTATTTCGGCTTGGGTCCATTAGTTGTAATTGTACCTCTTTGTCTCTTATATTAGGAAGGAGACCTTTTCATTTGAATCATCTCATCTTGTCTTGTCTTTTGTACTTAGTACATTGTGTAAGGAGGTTTCCCCCTCTAAGAGGCTTGATATTCATCTCTCTTCTTCATTATTAAGGCATGGATTACTCTTTCTTGATTCTTTATGATCTTTTCATGATATTTTGGGGAATTTGTTGTTTAATAGTGGGAAATTTTGTATCTTGAAGAAGAAATAAAGATTTACATAAAAAGAAACAAAAAACATTTGAGACACATATTAACTAAGTTCAAACGTTCAAAAAATAACAATCTCTTTTCATAAGTTAAGCTTAATGAAATATTAAAGCATCAAGGAAAATCAGAGATAAAAATGACAACTTTGGAATAGTCAGACAAGCAATAATGGGCAGTAGAATTTATTTGACACCACTGATGGAAAATAAATCAATGGTTTTGTAATGACTCAAATGGCAGCTTTAAAAAAAGTCAAAGGCCATATTAAATCACATTCATTAGAATATCATAGATGACATCTTCACTTGAATTGATGTGTATGTAATAGAAATAGTATAAATGTAGCGTTGAAGAATTTGTTTCTCCATTTTGTTTGTCTTACTTCCCATTGATTCGTGTGTTGAAACATAGTTCATAGTAACAATTTAACAAAAAACTTTCAATGTTCCTTGAATCCATGATGTGATGAAACTAAGACACTATAGTTGAATCATGGATTAGTTGTTGAATTATGAGAGAAGGTCATTTAAATTTCTTATTTTTCCATGCTTAAGAAAAGTTGTATTGATAAATTTTTAAAAGAAAAATCAATAGTTCAAAGTAATAATTTAATAAATTACATTCAATGCTACACTAATATGATTATGTGATGAAATTAAAACTCTATTGTTGAGATATGGATTAGTTGTTGAATTATGAGGGAAGCTCGCTTAAATTTATTAATTATTTTTTAAAAACCAATTGTTTCATAGCAATTTAGTAAAGTAAGCTTATAAAGTTGCACTCCTATACCTATCTCTTCCTTGATATTCCATATGTCATATAAATTCATGTTAACATGCATACAAACTCCACCATGTATTTTCATTAAGAAATAGGTGTAATGTTAATAGGAAGAGTTGGTGTTATACGCTCCAAGAAAGCCACCGACTAGAGTTTTTAATCTTGAGCCTGGATGCTCTCTAACACAAGAGATAGACCACCTCCTGCTCTAGATGAAGATGCATTCAGAACATTGAATAAATATTTGCACAAATCGGGCTTCAAATTGAATCAACAAGATTGATCAAAAGACTGATATGCTTGAAGTTGTGCTTCTTGCTATAGCAACCATGCAAAGGGATTTAGTGATGTCAGAGAGAGGGATTATAGACCAATTCATAGGTATCTTACCATCTTCTAGATCCACAAAAATTTAGCTTCAGAAAAAGTGGTTGGAATTAATCAGGGGCAAAATGACACACTACTTATGTGGAAGAGGCTTTTATGCCTTTCAGTTAAAATATAAAGAAGAGGGATATTTAATTTTCTGTAGTGGATCGTATTTCTTCAATAACAGAGGCATATTGTACCTAAATAGTTGGAATCCTAATTTTGATTCATACTCATATATCCCTTTAGTAGTACCAGTCTAGGTAATATTACCTCATCTTCCTCTTCATTGTTAGGGAGATGATTCTTTGAAAGATATTGGGAATACATTGGGTAAATACATAGATAAGGATGAACCTATGTAGGGAATGTTCCAGTGTGCTAGAATATGTATGGAAGTGGATCTTGAAAATGGAATTCTTGAAGTTGTACACCTTGTTTTGGATAACTAGAGTCATTATCAACAACTGGATTACAAACACTTATCATTTAAGTATAAAGAAAGCCATGTATTTGGTCATTTTGAAAAATATTATAAAATCTAGATTGCAAACAATTATAGTTTAAGTATAAAGCAAGCCATGTCTATGGAAATTTTGAAAAATATTATAAAAAATTAGTTTTAGTTGCTATTTCTCAAAATCACGAAGAACAATGGAGGATAGTTCGAAAGAAATCCAAGATGGCCATTATCATTAGCCCTGATGATATCCCTTATTCGTCTCTAGCATTGGTTTCAACAAATACACCCCCTTTATCTCTTTTGAACGGTTGCTTCAAGAATACCCTGGTATCTTTTTTGAGATCGTCCCCCCAATGCTGAAAGAAACATGGTTTTCTTTCCCACCTAGAGTCTTATCCACTCTACTTGGAGTCTATTTTCCAACAACAACTGATAAAGATGAGAAACTGACTGAACAACTTGTAGAACTTGAACCATTACAAGAGATATAGATTGCATCAGCTGGGGTGATGAAAATAAAACAAGTAAGACACACTATCACTAAGTAATAAAGAGAAGAGATGGAGGGAAAAGAAAGATATTCTCAAAAATTAGGGTGAAATATAGCCAAAGAAGTTCAAGAAGAAATTGCAAAGAAACAAAATATGTTGGCACAACAATTAACCTTGGATTGTAGCATCATAACAAGCTCAACAAATTCATCTCTTAAAGGAGTTGGAAACATTGCGACCTAGATCTCCCAAAAGGGAGGAACCACCAGCCCAACAATTAAATAATGAAATTAGTCTCCTGAAATATCAGAGGGATGGGGAGAAGAAACAAGGAGGAAGCTATGAGAAGGTTAAAAAAACCTTAAATCTTCTTCTCCAAGAGACTAAACTTCAGGAAAGGGTCATGCAATATTTAGGGAACAAGCAATGGAAAGGAAACAAAGGGATATTAGTCATTTCGAGAAGGGATTAAGGGGGGATTAACACACTATGGTATTAGTACCAAGATTGAAATTATTGGAACTAAACAAACCATGCACTGGATCTATTTGGACCTAGTAAGTATAACATTTATAGCATGCTTTAAAGTATTCAATTTATATGTTCCAGTTAATTATGAAGAGAAATGAGAATGCTAGAAAACTCTTGAAAATGAAAGAGATGGAGCATGGCCGGGGAATTACATTTTTGCAGGTGATTTAAACATAATCCTTTCTTCGGAATAAAAGAGAGGAGGATCTTGTGTAAGATATGATTTTAGAGAATATTTAAAGAATTTAATATCAACATGGGATCTAATAGATATAATCATGAAAAATGGAAAGTTCACATGGTCAAATATAAGGATAGGATCATGATATATAACAACTAGATTAGACAGGATTTTATTCAACAATATATACTTAGAAGAAGATCCAAAAATCTCATCCGCTATCATCCATTCAACTTCGTATGATCACATGCCAATTAGTCTCTCTTTAACCAAAAGCTCAAATTATGCACCCTTACTATTTAGATTCAACCCCCTTTGGATCCACCATCCTAAGGATATTGCGCTTATCATATCAACTTGGAAGAGGAAACGTGAGGGTTCTCCAAGTTATATATGGGATTCAAAATTAAAGGCGGTTAAATAAGATCTCAACCAATGGTCTAAAACCAATTATTTAGAGATCTTTGGTGTTAAAAAGGAAATTCAAGAAAAATTGGCATAAATACAAGAACAAATGGAAGCAGGTAATCCAAACCGACAACAAAGACTATAGGAAATTGAAACAAATAAAAGAATCCAATTGTACATAGAGAAGAAGAAGAATATTGGTGGTTAAAATCCATAAGTTTGTGGCTGCAAGCAGGAGAAAGAAATACATCATATTTTCAAAGACATGCAAAAACAAGGCAAAGCATAAATAATGTCAAAGAAATTACCAATTATATTGGAAGCAAAGTCACAAAATACAATACAATAAAGGTAAAATCATTCCAATACTTTAAAAAGTTATTATCAAAGCTAGAAGAATTGGATCATGAAAGAATCATGGAAATGCTAACCAATATTCCCACATCAAGTTCTTAAATGGACAAACAAGAATTAGATAAATAAATAGAGGAAAGAGAGGTAATAAACACAATCTGGGATTTAGAGCTAGACACATCATCGGGGTCGAGATGGATTCTCATAGCCTTATACTATTATTTTGGGAGTTAATAAAAACATATTTACGTAATATGATTAAATGTTCTTCAAAAAAAGGAAAATTAGGAGGAAACATAAACTCCTCATTTTTGGATCTTATCTTGAAAGAAAAAAATTCGGTAACATTCTCTAGGTTTACACCAATCTCATTGTGCAATTCTTCTTACAAAATAATCACTAAGATTTCATCCAACAGAGTTAAACCACTCTTGTTCCAAACAATATCAGAAAAACAAGGGGGTTTAATTCGCAACAGGAAAATTATTGACAATATCATTCTAGTTCAATAAGCAATTCACTCTAGTAAAGTGAGGAAAGAGCAAGGCATGGCCATTAAAATGGATATGGCCAACCCCTTAGACACGGTGAGACACTCCTTCTTCTTCAAAGTTCTTAGTAAATTTGGACTCTATGCAACTTTTATAGGATGGATAAAAGTATGCATAACAAACCCATGGATAGCACCGTTAGTAAAAGGAGGACCCATTGATTTCTTTCAAGGGGGGAGGGGATTGCGATAAGGATGCCCACTTTCTCCCATTCTTTATATTCCTATGGTGGACTCTTTTACTAGAATACTAGAATACGAAAGAAATATATGAAATATCCCATGTATCAATATTGTTAGAGAATTTAAGCAACTAAATCATTCCCAGTTTGCAGATGATACTTTATTGTTAGGAGGATATTCAATGGTGATAGCAGGTAGATTCAAAACCATTCTAAAAAGGTATTTAAGGGCTTCAGGTGGATAAGTAAATAATAAAAAATGTTGTTTGTATGGATGGAATACATCAACTACAAGCATTAAAAATATTTTTGATATTCTCGAATTTTCCTCCAAAAAGGACTGGAACTCTTTGAACTATTTAGGAATCCCAATGTTCCTAGGCCAACCCGAGGTCACAAACTAGAGGACTGTGATGGGAAAAATGACAAAAATATGGAAAAATGGGGAACCTAGTGGCTAAACCCAAATGGTAGAGTAGTTTTGATAAAATCAACCTTGTCATGATTAGCCATCAATTAGGACTCAATCGTGCTAGCCCTAGTTGGGATTTCTAGACAGATAAATAGCCTCCAACACAAATTCTTATGGTAGGGAGGCAAAACCAATGCTAACAAATATCAATTAGTAAAATAGACATAATTGTTGGTGACTAAAAACAATCTAGGTTTGGAAATTAGGGTTATTGGTATGCTAAGCAAAGCTTTGGCGACCAAAATTATGTGGAACATTGCTACAAGGGAAGAAGCGAGGTAGAAGAATGTTGTAACCCTGAAATTAACTCATTCAAATAGAAGCATAATTATATATAACCAATTTAATAATAAATCATGTACAACCATATGGAGTTTATACCAAGCTTTGGTATACACTATAAAAAAACAAGCTATATGGATTCCAAAAAATGGGCAAAGTAATAGAATATAGGAGGATCGTATCCTGGGTAGGTTTGAGTTAAGAAATAATACCACTTCAATACAATTACAAAAATAGATGAGGGAAAAAAAATCATACCTTTCTAGATATCTATAAGTGGAATTCTAAAGTAAGATGGAGGGGATGGTGGATCCTCAACCTCTTATAGGAATTAAACCACCAATGGAAAACTTTGGAAACCCCGTGAATGGAATTTCCGCTACATAACACTCAACTATGCATAGGAAGGTATGGGGCCCCAAATGTTGCAATTACACAGTAAATGAAGGCTATACAAAGAAAAACAACGATAGATGCGATTTCACTCGAAACTTACTATGGAATATAATTTGAAATTGTGAAGCTCTACCAAAAATAAATCTCTTAGGTTGGGTATTATGTTAACGAATCATTTTAACTTTCGATAATCTTCATAGGGGACCCTCTTGGTGTCATCTATGTAGGAAAGAAGAAGAAAGTGCGAAGCATTTGTTCTTGAAATGTGATTTTGCATTAGAAGTATGGGGGAGAACATTTAAAGTACTCAACATCAATCTAGTTACCCCAAAAATTTGGAAAGAAACATTTATAACTTGGTATCAAAAGTACCCGAGGAAGTTCATTAATAAGCCACTAATGAAACAAGTTTGAAAATCCCTTCCTTATTTGATTATTTGGAAGATATGGCTAGCTAGAAACACTCTAATTTTCAAAAACAAAAAACATAAGGAGAGAGTAGTACTGAGTCGGGCTTGGGCTATGATGCAAGAAACTATCAAAGTTAAAGGACAAGATAAACAAAGAATAACTGATCTATATATCAAATAAGTACTGTGGTTACAAATTATATTAGATCATCTAGGGCAAGGTAATCAAATGACAAAGCCAAGGACAAAAGAAAATTTAAAATGGTTGTTGAGAATCCAACCATTAAAGTTGGATGACTAAATTGCAGAACAAAGGCATCATATATTGTTTTTTTATGGAGCTTCTAAGAACAATCTAGGGTTGGAATTTGTGGGGCGGTTGGGGTGCTCTTCAACCCTGGAGGAAAAATATAGAATACTTACATCTGGGGATTAGGGTCGACTTCAAATAATCAAGTTGAATCCATTCCACTTTGTAAGGTTTGAAACAAGCTTACCGATGGACGATAATACATACAATAGTAACCAGGGATTCAATGCTTATGATTTGAAATCTAACTCTTAAATCGAGTGCAAAGGAATGATCTCTTTGTCTAATACCATGGAGAATTCAATAATTAATGTCATAAGTTGAAGAAGTATAAGTCTTTCATGTTCTACATGAATTAAATAGATGAGTTGATTGTGAGACAAATATTGCATGCAATCTAGAGCAAGGCACTTTAGCACTTCGTTGGGGGGAAGCAAGCCACTCCACCATCCTCTAGCACCAAATCCAATAATTTCGAGCAATATTTTACCAAGGGTAATTGATCCAAATCATGTTTAAGCATATGGATTTCCATTTATTAGCCATGGGGTGATTTCATGTTAACAAGTGGGAAGGAAATCTCATGCAAGTTGTCGCATTTAAGAATGAAATCTAAGAAGGAAGAAGGGATTTAATTGTGATATGCTTGGTGACACTACATGAATCTACCCTTTAAGGGGCAGTATTGTCTTGAGGTGGTCTTACTAAAACCACCCACAAAAGTTTTTGTAGGGCTTTAGGGGCGGTTCTTAAATCCCCCTCCCAAAAGAAGTATTGAGAATTGGATTGTTGGGGGCATTTTTCTAAGATCCACCCCAAAATTCAAATCCCCCTCCCTGAAAAGTCATGAGAATTGGAACTTTGAGGGCGATTCTTAGACAAACGCCCCCAAAAGCCTAGTTCTCATGACTCTTTTTTTTTTTGGCGGGGGGGGAGGGAGTTGTAAAAACCACCCTAAAAAATACATTTAGGAGTGGTCATGTTAGAACCACCACCAAAATTTCATGACAATTGGGGTTTTGGAGGCAGTTGTTAAAAACTACCCCCAAAAGTCTGATTCTCAANTTTAGCGGCAAGTGGGGTGGGAAAAAAAAACACCCCTAAATGTATTTTTTAATGTGGTTTTTACAAACCTCCCAAAAAAATGTCATGAGAATTAAACTTTTGGGGGCAGTATTTTGACACTCCCCTAGAAGTCATGAGAAATTAACTTTTTGAGGTGGTTTTTTAACAATCGCCTCTAAAAATCAATTCTCATGATGATGAAAATGATGCAATAACAATGACGATGACACTGACAACAATAATGATGATGGTGGTGACGATGATGAAGATGATGATAATGACAATGAAATTGATGATGATCAAGATGGTGGTGGTGATGATGACGATGACGATGGTGATGATGATGATGAGGAGGATTAAGATGTTAATGATGGCAATGCCAATGATAACATCGATGGTGATGAGGAGGACAACAATGTGATTATATGATGAAAACAATGATGATGATGATTATTATGATGAATATACTGATGATGATGATAATGGAATGATGTAATCCTTGACAATTACAATTCCCTAGACCATCACATAGCATATAGTGTGGAAAAATATTGAAACAAGCCACTTCATGGATCTTGCTGGTAAGTGAATGAACATAATCTCTTACATGAGTAAAAAAATAAAAGTCCATTTGTCGAATTCAAAAGAGAAGCCACATCTTTTTCAAACAAGATTCAACTCAACGGAACTAAATACAGTCACTAGCAAATATATGTGGAGTTCACAATTAAACAAATATATTGTAAGAAATTAGCCTAGAAGAATGAAAATTGACGAATGCCCAGGTTGGGTGCTTAGTCCTAGTAGGCTAGGGTATCACTTATTCTCTAATATGGGAACATAAAAAATTCTATACATAATTGATAACATGCCTCCAACATCTAATGATAACTTTCCTCCAACATCAAATGATAGGTCATTTTCCTGCAATGAATATGCCAAGATGGCAATTTTTCAATCAACTTATGCTTAGAGTAAAGCTATGAAATGTTTAATTAAATGCACACCACAATTCGCACATTGGTCAATTATTAAAAACAAAACCATTGGTCGAAATATAGATACATTTTTCACGAATACCTCTTTCATATGCTTAAAATGATGGGTCGTTTTACTGCAATGAATCTGCCAACATGGTAGTTTTTCAAACAACTTATGCTCAGAGTTGAGCTAAGAATAACTTAGTAAAATGCACACCATAGTATGCACATTAGCCATTAATTGAAACCAAAACCATAGGTCTAAAGCTAGATACACTGTTCACAAAAACCTCTTTCATATTCCTAAAATTATGGGTCATTTGCCCACAATGAATCTACTAAGATGACAATTTTTCAAATAACTTATGTTCATAGTCAAGCTATGAACTACTTAATAAAATACAAGCCATAGTCTTGACATTGGTTAATAATTGAAACCCAAACCACAAGTTTGAATCTATATACATTGTTCACAAAAACCTCTTTCATATTCTTAAAATGATGGGTCGTTTTCCAAGAATGAATCTGCCAAGATGAGAGTTTTTCAAAAAACTTATGCTCATAGTGAAGATATGAAATACTTAGTAAAATGCACACCACAATCTGTACATTGGTGAATTATTGAAAACAAAACCATAGGTTTGAAGCTAGATACATTTTTGATAAAATGATGGGTCCTTTGCCTACTTTGAGTTTGCCAACATGGCAGTTTTACAAACAACTTATGCTCAGAGTCAAGCTATGAAGTACTTAGTAAAATGCACACCACAGTCTGCACATTGGTCAATAATTGAAACCAAAATCACATGTATGAATCTATAATCATTGTTCACAAAAACATCTTTAATATTCTTAACATGAAGGGTCAATTTCCTGCATTGAATTTGCAAAGATGGTAGTTTTTCAAACAACTTATGCTCATAGGCAAGCTATGAAATACTTAGTAAAATGCATGCCATAGTCTAACATTGGTCGATTATTGAAAACAAAACCACATCCTTGAAGCTAGATACATTTATCACATAAACCTATTTCATATTCTTAAAATGATTGGTCATTTTCCCGCAACTAATTTTCCAACATTGCGGGTTTTCAAAATACTTATGCGAAGAGTCAAGCTATGAGCTGCTTGGTAAAATGCATTCCACAGTTTTTACATTGGTTAATAATTGATAGTAAAACCACATGCCTGAATCTAGTTACATTATTCACAAAAAACTCTTCTAGTTTCCTAAAATGATGGATCATTTTCTCATAATGAATATTTTCAAACAACTTATGCTCAGAGTCAAGCTATTAACTACTTAGTAAAATGCACGCCATATTCTATACATTGGTCAATAAATAAAAGTAAAACCATATGTTTGTGACTAGTTACATTGTTCACAATTTTTTTTTTCGAATTCCTAAAATGATGTGTCACTTTCCCCAGATGAATCTGCCAAGATGGCAGTTTTTTGAACAACTTATGCTCAGAGTCAATGGACTACTTATACAGTTTGGTAAGTAAAACAAATTATAAATTTGCAAAAAACAAGATTATTAAAATGCATGCCCTAGTCTGTACAATGGTCAATAATTGAAAGTAAAATCACAGGATTGAAGTTAGTTGCGTTGTTCAAAAAAACCTCTTTCCTCTTTCCGTTTCCTAAAATGATGGGTCATTTTCTTGCAATAAATTCTCCAAGATGTCACTTTTTCAAATAAATTATGCTTAGAGTCAAACAATAAGATTCTTAGTAAAATGAATTCCCTAGTACGTACAATTGTCAATAATTAAAAGTAAAACCAGAGGCATGATGCTAGTTACATTGTTCATGAAAATCTCTTTCAATTTCCTAAAATGATGGGCAATTTTCTCACAAGGAATATGCCAAGATGGCAGTTTTTCAAACAACTTATGCTCAGAGTCAAGCTATGAAGTGCTTAGTAAAATGCACTCCCTGGTTTGTACATTGCTCAATAATTATATTAAAACCATAAGTATGAATCTAGTTACTTTTTTTACAAGAACCTCTTGCAGTTTCCTAAAATGATGGGTCATTTGCCCATAATGAATCTACCAAGATGACAATTGTTTAAACAACTTACACTCATATTCAAGCTATGAATTGATTATTAAATGCACACCTCAATCTATACATTGGTCAATAATTCAAATTAAAATCAAATGATTGAATCTTGTTACATTGTTCACAAAAACCTCTTTCAATTTCCTAAAATGATGGGTCATTTTCCCGTAATGAATTTGACAAGATGGTCGTTTTTCAAACAACTCATGCTCATAGGTAAGCTATGAACTACTTAGTAAAATGCACGCCCTAGTATTTGCATTGGTCAATAATTGAAAGTAAAACCATATGCTTGAATCTAGTTACATTGTTCACAAAAACCTCTTCCATCTTCCTAGAATGATGGGTCATTTGTCCACAATGAATCTACCAAGATGGCGATTTTTCAAACAACTTATGCTCACATTAAAGTTATGAATTGCTTAGTAACATGCACACCCTAGTTTGTACATTGGTCAATAATTAAAGGTAAAAACCATAGGCCTCAATTTAGTTACGATTTTCACAAAAACCTCTTCCAGTTTCCTAAAATGATGGGTCATTTTCCTGCAATGAATATGCTTAGATGACAATTTTGCAAACAACTTTTTCTCTAAGTCAAGCTATGAATTGCTTAGTAAAATGCATGCCATAGTTTGTATATTATTCAATAATTGAAAAAAAAACCACATGTCTGAGTCCAGATACATTGTTCACACAAAACTCTTTTAGATTCTTAAAATGGTGGGTCATTTACCCGTAATGAATTCGCCAACATGATAGTTTTTCAAAACATTTATGCTTAGAGTCAAGCTATGCACTGCTTAGTAAAATGCATGTCTGAGTCTGTACATTCGTCAATAATTGAAATTAAAACCATAGGCTTGAATCTAGTTATATTGTTCACAAAACTGTCTTTCATTTTCGTAAAATGATGGGTCATTTTCCCACAATGAATCTACCAAGATGTCCATTTTTCAAACAACTTATGCTAAGAGTCAATCTATAAACTCCTTGGTAAAATGCATGCTATAGTTTTTAAATTGGTCAATATTTAAAATTAAAACCATAGGTATGCTGCTACTTACATTGTCCATAAAAACCTCTTTCAAATTCTCAAAATTATGTGTCACTTGTCCTGAATGAATCTGCCAAGATGATAGTTTTTCAAACAACTTATGCTCAGAGTCAATGGACTACTTCTATAGTTTGGTATGCAAAACAAATTGTAAATGTGCAAAAATGGGATTATTAAAATACATGTCCAATTATGTAAAATGGTCAATAATCAAAAGTAATATAGGCCTAAATCTAGTTACATTGTTTACAAAAACCTCTTTCAGTTTCCTAAAAGGACGGGTCATTTGCCTGCGATAAAACTGCCAAGATGGTAGTTTTTCAAACAACTTATGCTTAGAGTCAAGTAATGAAATGCTTAGTAAAATCCATGCCCCATACAATACAATGGTCAATAATTGAAAGTAAAACCACATGTCTTAATCTATTTACATTTTTCACAAAACCCTCTTTCAGTTTCCTAAAATAACGGGTCATTTGCCTTCAATGAATTTGCCAAGATGGAAGTTTTTCAAACAACTTATGCTCATAGTCAAGCAATTAAGTACTTATGCATGCCCTAGTATGTACATTGGTAAATAATCGAAAGTATAACCGCATGCCTGAAGCTAGTTACATTGTTCATAAAATCCTCTTTCGGTTTCCTAAAATGATGGGTCATTTGCGTGCAATAAATCTTCTAGGGCAGCAATTTTTTCAAACAAATTTTGCTTAGAGTCAAGCAATGAACTTCTTAGAAAAATGGATGCCATAATCTATACATGTTTAATAATTGAAAGTAAAACCACATGCCTGACGCTAGTTACGTTGTTCACAAAAATCTCTTTTAGTTTCCTAAAATAATGGGTCAGTTTCCCGCAATGAATCTGTCAAGGTGGCAGTTTTTCAAACAACTTATGCTCAAAGTCAAGCTATGAACTACTTAGTAAAATAAACGCTCTAGTATGTACATTGGTCAATAATTGAAAGTAAAACCACAAGCCTAAATCTAGTTACATTGTTATCAAAAACCTCTTTAAATTTCCTAAAATGATGGGTCATTTTCCCGCAATGAATTTGCTAAGATGGAAGTAATAACTTTTGCTTAGAGTCAAGCTATGAATTTATTAGTAAAGTGCACGCCACAATATGCATATTGGTTAGTAATTGACCATAGGTATGAAGCAAGATACATTATTCGCAAAAACCTCTTTCATATTCCTAATATGATTGGTCATTTGCACTTTATGGATCTACCATCATCATCAATGCCGTCATTACTACCATTGTCATTATTATTGTAATCATCATTTTCATAATCATCACCATTGCCATCGTTATCTTCATTATCATCATTCTTGTCATCCTTTCCATCATCATTTTTGTCCTCATCACCATCTTCATCAATGAGCTTTGTTATCTGTTTTTGTAGTTTGATGCAACATGATAACAACAAGAAGAAAATTAGGTGTACTCATTTTCAAACATTCAAGATAGAGGATGATATAGAAGGCAGTGCAAAGGATTGTTAGCAATGATTCATGATCTGTCTAGTTCTATAATAGTCACATCCATGGTCACTCCCTTTGTTCCTTCACCTCGTTCTAACCATGTAATCCATTCAAATCTTGTTTTATGGATAATTATTTGACTTGATCACAAGAAGAAGATAGATGGAGAACATGGGGTTTCCTAGAAGCATGTAGATAATTCCTTTTATTCTTTCGTGTTCCTAGGAAACATGCTTGATCTATAGGATCATTCAAAATTCTAATAACAACTATTGCCCTCTTGTTTGCATAGGTTTTATGGACCTTTAGAGGCACATGAGGGCCCCTCAATAAGAATATCCTAGTTGTCTTACTTTTATACACCGATAAATAAATTTTTTAGGTATGATGATGGATAATTTGTCAATGTCATCTTTGACCAATGACTACTATCAAATGCCTTGGTAAGTACAATTCCTAGTTTGTATTCTAAACCTCAATTCGCATTCTTAACACTAGAAACCTTAGTTTATAGACTAAACCATAGTTATTATTATAAACTCTATAAACCCTAATTTATAGCTCCCAGTGCTATCATTGACCAATGACTAATATCAAGTGCAATGTATTTCTCAAGTTGACCCGTAAGTGCAGAAACTGCATTGTCTCTCATAGACCAAAACCCTAGATTTTGGAATTGTTGAAAAATATAAGTTCTTAGCCATGGACCCATGGGGAAGAGGCACCCCTAGCACTATTTCAATGTCATGAATCCAATGGATTTGGTGGTTCACCTATCCGATCCATGGTCATCATTGTATGGCTAGTTGCAAGTAGCAGCCTAAAGCCTTTTTGGGATACATGGTGAATCCAACCTCGAGGCATATCATTCAAATTGGGCAGTAGAATTGAGATTTTTCAACTCCTACAGGTGTGTTTGAGAAGGATCTATGTGGGAACGCTACCCACAAGATCATAGTCAAGGTATTTCTCCAGTTGACCCCATAGTGAATAAATTGCATTGCCTCTCACTAACCAAAACCCTATTTTTGGGAATCATTGAACAAGACAAGTTCTAAGCCATGGACCCACAAGGGAGAGGAACCCGTATCACTATTCCAGTTTAGGAATCCAACAGATTGGATGGATTTCTGATCCAAGCCATGGTCATCATTCTATGGCTAGTTGCAAGCTGTAGCCTAAGGCCTTTTAGGGGCACATGGTGAATCAAGTTCCGGGCATAGAATTCGAACCAGGTAGCAGAATTGAGTTTTGTATGCTCTCGCAGGTGTATTTGGGCAAGGCCCATATGGGAACACTACCCAAAATCTCTGCATTGAGGTATTTCCCAAGTTGACCCCTTAGTGCAGAAATTGCATTGCCTCTCACTGACTAAAAACCTAGCTTCTGGAATCGTCGAACAAGAAACGTTATGTGCCATGGACCCAAGGGGGATAGGAACTTCTAACACTATTCCAATGTAATGAATACAATGAAATAAACATTTCTCCAATTCGATCCATGAACATCATGCTATGGCCAGTTGCAAGTCGTAGCCTAAAGACTTTTAGGGACACATGTTAAATTCAATCCTAGGGCATAGAATTCGAACTGGGCAGTAGAACTAAATTTTGTTAGATCTTGTAGGTGTGTTTGGTTAGGACCCATGTGGGTATGCTACCCACTAGATCCTGATCGAGTTAGTTTACAAGTTAACCCCTTAGTGTATAAATTGCATTGCCTATGACTAACCAAAACCTTAGCTTCTAGAATAATTGAACAAGAAATTTTTTAGGGCATGGACCCATAGAGGAGAGGCACCCCTAGCGATATTTTGATGTCACAAATCCAATGAAGTTGATGGTTTTCCGATCCAAGCCACTAACATAATTCTATGTCTTGAATTGCAAGTTGCAACCTATATCCTTTGAGGGTCACATGGTGAATTTGAGCTCGAAGGATAAAATTTGAATCGAAAGTTGAACTGAGTTTTGTCAGCTCCTGTAGGTGTGCTTAGGCAAGGAACACATGGGAATTCTACCCATAAGCTCCCAGTTGAGGTATTTACTAAGTTGAGCCCTTAATGCAGAAATTGCATTGTATCTCATTGACTAAAACCCTAGCTTCTAGAATCGTAAAACAATACAAGTTATGGTCCATAGACCCATGGGGGAGAGGCACCTATACCACTATTATGATTTAAAAAATCCAACGAAGTCGACGGTTCATCGATTTGGACCACGATCATCATTCTATTACTAGTTGTAAGTCGTATCCTAAAGCGTTTTATGGACACATGGTGAATCCGAGCCCAGGGCATAGAATTCAAACTAGGTAGTAGAACTAAGTTGTATTAGCTCTTGCAAGTGTGTTTGGGTAGGGACCACATGGGCATGCTACCCACAAACTCCTGGTCGATTTATTTCCCAAGATAACCGCTTAGTGCAGAAATTGCATTACCTTTCACTGAATAAAATCCTAGCTTCTGGAATCATCGAACACGAATAGTTTTGGGCCATGGACCCATGGGGAGAGGCACCCCAACATTATTGTGATTTCATGAATTTAACAGATTCGATAGTTCACCGATTCAATCCACGATCATTATTCTATGGCTAGTTGCATGTCATAGACTAAATCCTTTAAGGGACACATGATGAATCTTATTCCAAGGTATAGAATTCAAATTAGACAACAGAATTGAGTTTGGTTAGCTCTTGTAAGTGTGTTTGGTTAGGGATACACAAACCATGGATACAAAGGATAGTAGGATGGTGATAAAGTGCACATCCTTTTGTTATTGACCCATGCCAATTTTGCACAATGGGGTCAATTTTGAATGGAAATATCTTGGGAAATTATGCACAGTGTGACCACGCCCATAATGGAAAATCACATTTGTGGGAGCCGATGAAACCTAGTTATGTTGTATGGATTAGATTTTGTACCATCAGAGCAAATTCACAAATTGTCCTTGAATGGATTGCAATTGGCCATAGAACATAAACTATAACTTGAAATGTGGAACCATCAATTTTGATGGATTTAGGATGCCGAGTTTAGCTAGGGGAACTCCTCTACCATGATTCAATTGCCCAAAAATGGTCATATATACGATATCCATAACTAATATTTTGGTTAATAAGAGACAATGAATATTAATACAATTCCAATTAAATGAATATCTATACAAAATTTATATAATTCTAAAAATAAAATTAAATAAATATATAAGTTAATTCAATTTAACCAAATTTAAATAATTACTCTAATTTTAAACTTTTGAATTTATTAAACATACATTTAATTAAAAAAATTAACAATATAAGAATAAATTTGTATTAAATGCTAATCTATGCTGGTGGACTGCATGTAGCCATGCAACCTATCCCATTCATCTCATGCATGAAAGGAAAATTATTCTTATTAAAAAAGATAAGGGGGTGAACCCTCCCCTCTGCGCATTTCCTTGACCAAATTTTGTTTACAAGATTTGCAAGTTGGGCATCTTTGTAGCTGGTAACCTCCCTCTTGCTCGTTTGGGTTTCCATTCATTTTTTTTTCTTTTTTTTAAACTCCTCTAGTTTGTTTAAGGTATGGCCAGAGGTGGCTCGATTCCCTAGTTCTGTAGGTTCAAGAGGGTTTCTACTTGAAATTTTTATTGTTTTTATTAATTATTTTTTCAATAGGGACGACCTTGCATACATGTAGTGCACCAGTATGCTCATGAGGTCGTATGGATTGACAATGGGATTTGGTTTTATTTTATTATTTGTTATTTCTTTATTTTGAAATCTTTGGAGGGGTGGCCTCGCACGCGCATCCCCACCTTTCCACACATGGTGGTTGGTCTGCACAACCGCTATGGCCCACAAGCTTTACACTGGCATGTCCAATGACAACCCCCCCAATCAATCGATCCCTCCACCTTCTTACCGGGAGAAATCAAGAGGGAGAATGAATGCATGGGGCTATCTCCATACCAAGTCCACTCTCGAGAGAGTTGCAATGAAGAAAAATAATAACGTATTCGAGGAGCATGAGTAATAAAACTAGGAGAGAGTGGAACTCATCACCCTACAACTTGCCTCTTTAACATGCTTATGTATGGTTTGCTTTAGACCATGGGACTGGTTGTTGTCTTGGGCGCTTGTCTCTTAGTGTGGTGATTTCAATAAAGATGAGTATGCCTTAGGAACTAAAATAAGTTGGGCAGAAAGGAAATGTGGCTCCTTTGACATGTTCTTTTGACACTTGGTTTGTGTCTTGGATGAGTAATCTACCTAAAATATTGTAATTCATGCATTTGACACTGCACATACGATTATTGATGCAATGAATATGTTTATAACCTGCAAACAAAGGGGCTTGAAACAAACATCTCTATATACTTAAGTGTGATCATTAGTTAGGGAAAGACATGTTTGCTAGGTGTCAAAAGATTGTTCATGGGGTCCCTCTATAAATATTACTTGGTTGTGTAGCAGTTGCTTACTCGTATGAGGGATTTGTTCCTTGGCGTGAGCATCTCTATCATGATTTCGATCTCAAACAACTGTTAGGTTTGGGCCAAATTACCGTTGGTAAACTTTTTTTGTTTTGTTTTTGTTTTTGTTTTTTCAACTCTTTGAAAAAAATGGAATTTTGGTATACTATAGCTGCTTATACAGTATATTATAATTTGGAAAGAATTGTTTTTTTGGAGTAAATGGAAGGTGTAATAGTGCTCAAGGGATTACATCATTCCTCAAAAGATATTAATAATCTAAGACTTAACTGAGTAGTTAGCTCTTAGACTCGTATCAATATAAGTTTGACCATTGCCAATCCATTTTTTTTAAACTATTAGATGACTTTTATTGATATCTAAACATGTATTCATAATATTTCTTACAAAGATGCAAATAAACTAAATAATAAAAGAAGAAAGTCCATAATCTTTCCTTTCAAGTATTATAATATGTTAAATATTAGAGAAGCATAAAATCCATAACTCGTATGGAACCTGAATTTATGGTGGGTGTCGCCTCCTTCAATAGAGGTTAACAAGGGGAGTTGCTAAAGGCAACAAGTCCCTGCCTTTAGAATTTGAAAATCTATTGAAAAAGCAAATGTTTGTACGCAATTAAAACCTTAAGCTTGGTAGAGTCGGTACTTTCGCATCCTTGGCATCCTTCTCTGCGAGGATTTCTAACACACAATGGTCAGAACTCTACGTTGAAAAGCATAACAACAACTTAGACAAGTTAATCAATCAGATATTGCTTAAAAGAATGCATCAAATTATAGTCTAGAACGTTGAAGCAGTATGCAGATTCCAGTATTTCTGGCACTTGTATTCCGTTGCGTTTCAGAGTAGAATTATGTATTATTTAGATTATTTTGTTTGTAAGGTTCCTCCAATATTGATGCTGAGATTGTCAAGCTCATTTGCAGTTAAGTTTCTCATTTTCAATTACTGCTTCACGTCTTTATTAGGCATGGCTTGGCTTTGTGAATGGCATAAGTTTGATCCCATTGTTTGATGCCCCTTGAATAGTCATATGTCTCAGTGACTCTACCAAGCAATAGGTAATGAATAGTCATATGTTAGTGAATAAGGATTATGAACTTAAACTTAAAATCTCTTAATAATTAAAAAAAATCTTATAAAATAATTTAAATTTAAATCTCAATAAATAAACCATACTCATTGTATTAATTCAATATTGATAAAAGCAAGTAGACAAAAATCCAATCTATTGAACAGTTCTCTCACGAAAATGATTAAATTATTAAAAAATTAGTAGCTTATTATTAATATCCTTTGAACCTTCCATCCTCCGGTTTTTATTTCAAGTTAATGCCTCCGGTTTTGTTTAGAAGTTAAAATGTGTATTATGTTTCGTAGTTAGATATTTTAGAAATGAACGTATCATTGTCTTTATCTAGCCAATGATTTTTTTTTTTTGTTTAAGCCAATTACTTCATAGCAATTGGTACTTTGAAATATGTTCTTTAATTGACAATGTTAACTTTTTTTTTAAGAATTATCTAGCATGAATTGAAGTTCACGTGTTAACTTTTTTTTAAAAGAATTATCCAGCATGAATTGAAGTTCATGTTTGCTTCTTTGATATTAGAACAAACAAACTAGTTCCAAGCAACGGAACATACCTATGCTAAATGCAAGGATATATGTGTAGGATAGCGACACTCGGGGGAAAGTCCCCTCCTGGTAAAAATAGGGAATCAAGCTGCAAAGGATATATAAAACGACTTTGCATGGCTAGACATGAGACAAACTCGATCAATATGGCTGATACTCAAAGTCAAGGAAGCTGACATAAAGCTCAACAAGGCAGGAAAAACTCATGATATTGCAATTACAACTTGACATATACAAGGGAGTCCCGAGGAAATGGCCAGCGTAAAGTTCAAGGGGAGTATGAAGCTCTTGCTCAAGGACATGGCGGGACTAAAAAGGACTCCCAGACCTAAGAGAGGACTCACGGCATGGGTACCAAATGCAAAAAGGATCTAACTAGGACACCCATGTATAGGAAATCTCTACCATTCACATAATATCACTTCTAATAGCAGCATGAAGGTTCTGTGATACCATGGAATGGGTTCGTACCTAAGGTTAAGATGGAATGGTCATAGTGCAAGGTTCTCATTTTGAAACTAAGATATTGTTCTTATCTTGTGAGATGACTCTCCGATCATGTTCCTAGAAACCTTAATAACCTTCTGAGCCTAGTTAGTCCTAAGATTGGGAGTAGGGAATGGATATGGATCTGGATCCGATTGAACTTCATCTTCAATTCCAAAAACTTATTCAACTTGGTCCTTTGGTTTAGATTATGAATATGAAACATAATGGAAACATTATCATATGCAAAAGGTTTAGGTAGAATTAATTTACCTTTCCTTTCAAATGGTAGCTGTGATTGCAATGGATCTGAGTATGGTAGAAAGTGCGAGAATTCATATGCCTTGGAGGCATGGTTTGAAACACCTTTTTCTATCAGCTTCCCAGTTGAGATATCTGAGATCTCCATTGAGTCACAGGCAAATACAACTTGTTTTGGTGAGCCTATATGAGTCATCTAATATACAGACAACAAATTTGCTGCGAAGGAGGGAGCATGGAGGAAATTATTGAGCAATTCATGCGCTAATTTTATTGTACCCTTCCCTTCAGCTTGGATTTGAGTGTCATATCCCATGTGAATACTTGGAATATCAGTAAGATTTAATGAAGAGAATTATTCTATGTATGAAACCATGTGGTTGGAGGTTCCTGAATCAATGAGGAAGGCATGAAAATTTGAAAATAATACCTTCAGTGCATGGCATCTCTCATGATATTCAACCTTATCTCCAAAGTCAACCTTCCTTGCACATTTAGGAAGGGAAATATTGCATTGTTCAATGAATCTTGACATCTGATATATGGTCTTATTCATACAACCTTTCTATGTATGGTTTCCTTTTTTACAGTAGAAGCGCTTTCCCTTCTCAAATCTCTGATGTTTGTCCTTCTTAGAGCCCGAGGCTTCATTTGATGGATCAAACTATTATTTAGTTTTGAATTCAATGTTCCTCTTATCTTTTCCTTTCTGCTTCCTCTTTGCTTACGCATTCTTTGTCTCCCCAACCAAGAGAGATTGATCTATGGAGGCTCTCAGGGATGCCATCTGTATCAACTTGTCTTACTTCTGAATACGAGATTCTGTGAAGGCATCAAGGGATGGAATTAACCAATTAGGAGTTGTCAGTATCCTAGAGTGAAAGGTGGATACGAACACTGATAATTCTGGGCCAAGTTTGCTCATAATTGAGAGCACCAATTGCTCATCCTTCTTATCAATCTCGAACTTGCATTACATGAAAAGGGATTTAAATTTTTAGAATAATTGTCGTACAGTTTCGAAGTTGTTGGGATGTAGTGCTATCAGCTCATTCTCTAGGATATGGTCCCTCAACTCTTGCTTTCCAAACAAGGATTCGAGCTTCTCCCATACTTCCTTTGGATTTTCCAGTCCATTAAGATGGAAGAGTAACTCCCTGAAGATGTGGATCCACATGAAGCCAAATGTTTCATCCAGCTTGTTCATATACTTTGAATTTTCAAGAGGCTGC
Organism: Pseudotsuga menziesii; assembly: GCA_001517045.1. Taxonomy (NCBI): domain Eukaryota; kingdom Viridiplantae; phylum Streptophyta; class Pinopsida; order Pinales; family Pinaceae; genus Pseudotsuga; species Pseudotsuga menziesii. The sequence continues at coordinate 121,801 of LPNX011235208.1, forward strand.
TGGGGTGCGACCCCTCTACCCATGGTGACCCTATACAGAACCTTGTTGCACAAGACTATTTACATATCAACCCTACAATCAAGATAGTTGAAGTGTGTGGGGATCATGATAGTCAAAATTGCTTAATTCTCCATATTACAACTTCAAGGAACAACTAATTCTTCACAAAACTTCAATTGACCTGCAAAAACATTGCAAAAACAATTCAATTCAAAATCAAACCAATTCAAAGAAGTCTCCACTTCGACATGTGCACTTTATTTGGGTGCATCACACCTGGATAGACTTCTTTGGACATAATCCAGAGGGAGCAAGGCAAGGATACTAGGAATTATGTGGAACCCAATTGCTTCTAGTACATCAATGGAAGTTTATGAGGTTTGAAGTTGGCCTAAAAACCCGCTCTCATACCATGTTTAAATTATCAAAGCTTAGGATCCTCAGGCCTAAGTGAATTCATTTGTGAAAAGAAGGTTGCAAAAGAGAAGAAGAATTTAGTAAACACTGATCACTCATTCATTGAAAAATCGGACGAATAACATTAAATCCATTAATTAGTAACATGTATGTAATACAATGGTGTTAAAAATAGGATAATTTGAATATAGTAGGTATGATTTGAATTCTCTAACTTGGACTAACTCGAGATAACTCTAACTGTGGAAAAAACCACTAGAACTCACTAATAAAAGTCCAGATGACTAAATTACTTCACATTTAGTTAACTGACTAAGCTAGGTGAGAAAAGGTGCCCAAATTCCTCAAATCAGGGAAAAGTGGTGCTAGGATGACTAAAGGTGAACTAATTGTGGATGATTGAAGCATGACCGAACATAGAATAGGGACAACTGCTGGTGGCACTGATTGTGGGTTCTTAAATGATAGGGATTTCTCTCTAGAGATCTCAAAATCATGTAAACTGGTGCAACAGGTGGTAGTTTGCCTCGAGATGAGTCCCCCATGGCACTAGTGAGGTGGCATCAAGCTCCTAAGCTAGGAAATGGAATTTAGATTATGGTTGTCAAGGGAGGATTAATTAATAATCCTAATAAAGCTTACTTAACACTTATTGATCAAATCAATATTAGTCATTTTAAAATCAAATTGATATCTATTTCAACAACTAGCATTAAGTCTCATATCCCATTTAATTAATCGTTCATTAGATAAGTATAAAATAAATATCTTACTACTTATAACATAATTTTTCAAAAACCATTATGCGTAAATGTTAAATTAAAATATTCAATAGTTAATTCATGATTAAAATAATACTAGTATACATGTAGAAGTTATGTAGGCATAGCTAATACTTACATAGCTCATGCAAGTACTAATAGTAACCAATTTCACGTAATTCATAATTCACACAAGTCTTATCTGCTAATGCAAGACATAAATCAGAATTTGTAGTATCTAACAATTTACTAACTAGACACTAGTACAAAATGAGGAATCAATGACTAAATTTCAGATATAAACGACCATTTTTGAGTCGGTGACTAATAGTAGATAATTTCTACTATATTATAGTTTGACTAACTTAGTCGTATTTAACTTAGTCATTAATTGGTTGACTTATTAGTCATTGATAATTTAGTCATTAATGTAGTCATTGATTTAGTCATTGATTACCACAATTAATGACCAAATATACAATTAAATAAAGTACTAGATGATAACATATTAATGACCAAGTTAAATATGACTTAATAAATGCAATTGAAGGACTTGAAGGACTAGTACAGGGTAAGCCATTATGGATCTATAGTAACTTGGTAATCATTATTTTGTATATTTGCACTTAATAAATGCGCTTGAAGGACTTGGAGGAATAGTACAAGGTAAGCCATTATGGATCTATAGTAACTTGGTAATCATTATTTTGTATGCTTGAATGATGCAAAAGCAAAAATTCTAGAAATTTATAGGAACGAAAACCATGCATCCATTGTTAAACTATCCACCGAGTCATCTAGAGTCATGCCAACATATTTGGATTTGACTAGAAATTCATAAGTAACTTGAAGATAATGGTGGATGATGCCATGGAAAGGAGAATTTCAGTTTATATAGAAGCAAAGGATGAGAAAATGGTGTACCAAACTCATCTTCCTCCAAGGTGGGCCAAGCCACCATCCCCTGTAAAATGAACACAGATGCATGTTTCTTTCAAGTTCCATGAACATCTTACACAACCTTCAGATAGTTTCAATCAGATTTCGATGTCCATCTTAACTTCAATGGACCAAAACTTGAACTAGTAGATTTGGAATATTTAAAATAATTGTACAAAAATTCTCCACATCTTATAAACCAATACATCATTTACTTATTGCATGATATTAGAGTGGATGGACATATTGTTAGACAACAATTGGAGAGTTTTTATAAGATTTGGATGTTCATTCCTAGGATGTATATGCCCATCATAGGAAAAAGTAACCTCTAAATTATTTTTAAAAAATTAGATAGAAATTTTGTAATCAACAAGATAAGATCCCTTGTAATTTTCCTTAGTCTCTAATGGAGAAACTCATCACCCAAAATCTATATAGAATAGTAAAAAGAGATATACTACTAATTCCATTTCACATCATGAAGAATGTGCATTAACTGTAAGTACTCTTAGCAACTAGATAAATGGAAATGAAATGATATGAAATATTAGCAACAATACCTTCCAGTTTGCTTGTTGACAAGAAATATGAATACTTATGTGATCATTTTATTCAGAGGTGACTTAAACAACTCCTAACCTGCAATCAAGGCAAGAAACCATGTTCATATTGATATATACATAAAATAAAGTAAAAGTTAAATATAGACTATGCCAAACCCACTATCATTTATACCTCAAAAGAGAACTAACAAATCTCCCACAACCATTTAAATTTGTCGAAAATGGCCACTTGGAACGCTACCGTTTAATCAAAACAAAAAGAAATTGAAAACATGAAAGTAGTAATTTACTCTACCTATTTATTAGATGCAGAGTCCTATATTTGTATGACATAATTAGTAAAAATGTGCAATACAAGTATAAATAGACAAAAATAAGCAAACAATGTGGTTTAGCCCTTCCTTTATATATTTAGGTATATATTATGAGTAGACTTTATCTCTTAGAAAAAAGTCACTAACAAAAAAATGGACATACCTGAGAGATAGATAGATAGGTAGCTACAGGGAAGAGTGAGACAAATACAAACCTCAAGGTATTAATCAAAACAATCTAGAAATGAGGATGAAATTTCAAGCCCATTGTTGCAATAAATGACAGTCTTTTAGGACAATCATACATCAAGCAAATCTAATCTCCTTTCAAATGTGTAGAGGTATCCTTAACCCACACTCTAGTATTCCCATCATACTACGACAGACTTCCATACATAGTAGAAGCCTCAAGGAGGCGGAAAAGGAGCACAAAAAACCTCTATAAAGTCTAAACAGGCTCGACATGCTGCAATAGGATGAACAAGAACCACAACAACCCTAATAAAGGTCATGGTAGGAACCGACAACAACACACTCACATCAAATACCTCAGAATAGTCAGCATACCAAAGATAGTGTCAAGGAAGCTCAAGGAACAGTCATGGTTCATTCTAACAGACTCAATAAAGGTCACAACCCAGCTTAGCATCCCAAAAAAGGTCACAACTTAGTCCAAACAACTCACACAGGTCACGACTTTGTCTAAACAACCCACAAAGGTCATGGTTCTATCTAAACAACCCACATAGATCATGGTTTTGTCCTAGCATAGGTCGCAACTCAGTCCAAGGTAGCCCACAAGCTCACGACTTAGTCCAAGGCATCCCACAAGGTCACAACTCAATACTAGCAGCCTTAAAGTTCATGGGCTCTTCTTGATGGTACCTCTCTCCATATCTACTTGAGCTTTTGCCAACATTCCATATTTTGAATGTAATTCATGGATTTGTATGATTTTGTGACATTTTAAACACATAAAATGAAAAGTATTCGAAGGAAGCATAAATCTACCACATTTATCCCTCTCGATATTTGAGCTCTGCCTTTTGTAGATTCAAGAGTGTGGCTATAGCCCCTAAGAATCCTCTAAATCTCATTGATATGCATTCACTTAATATCCATGCATTTTGAGAGAACCTTCCCATATCTTCATAGCTACACTTTGTCTCTTACAACATGATTACCTTTGGGTTTTCCATGGATACCACCTTCCTTCTTATTGGTTTTCTTTTATATAGTGAGTTCAAACTTCTTACATTCTATAAAAGTAATTTCTTTTTCTTATTTTTGGGAGTTATGGAGATAAACATTCACAATTATTGAATTTTCCTTGTGTTAAGAAGGTGTTGTCTCTTTTCTTGTAACTTTTACACATTTAACTTCTATCCCTTCTTATTTTGATATTGTTTGAATAATCTGTTTAACGCGTAGGGATTGAATCCTAAAGCCTTATCCATGTGCTTAGTGGATTTATGTTTTCCTTATTTTCCAAGTTTGTTCCTTATATCTATCTAGAAATATTATAGTGTTTTTTTGACTTGATCTCTAGATAATCACTAGCATATATCCAAGATAACTAGTCCCACACAACGCGTTATGTTTCCTCATTCCCATTAATGGGTTATGCTAATTGGTCCCCCTCATTGTTATAGTCCTATGCTTCCTTATGTTAGTCCTCTTATTACATTTGTTGCTCCTCTTCTACCTCCTCTTTTTTAATTTTTGTTTTGTTGTACTTACTCTCACAATCTTTCCCTATATTCTCATCATATTCTTCTTTATTTCATGTTCCCTATTCTCATCATATTCTTCTTTGATTTCATGTTCCCTTATTTTCTTATGTCTTTTTTTGTGCTACTCTCTCTAATGTTCTCTCCATTTGTTTACTTTTGTTTGTCTCTCCACCATAAGGAAAACATCTTTTCATGGAGCTTTTTGCAGATTTTGCACACAAAAAAGCCATTTATAGAGGAGGACAGTAGCGAAGGTGGGTGGGCATAGGTTTTAGCGTAGGTTTTTGAATCAGCGTGTTAAAACATCAAACATGTATCGATGTGTTTTATGAAAAGATGCACCAATGCAACACAAATGTAAAAGCAACGCCAACACAAATGTAAAAGCAACACCATAACAATGCACCCATCTATTACGCACACTGAGGATAATATAGATCGATTGAAATCA
>LPNX011235208.1:127923-175257 GCA_001517045.1 Pseudotsuga menziesii
AGTACCAAATATAAGTAAAAAAAATATTATAAAAGCAAGGATGATCTTCTTTTATTCATACGCAATGGATAACCAACATAAAACAAGCACTGGTGCACATACGTGAAGAAAAGGTACAAGTTCCATAAAAAAATATAGCTTGATACATATTCAAAAAAATTGGTAGTGTGTGATGACGAAGGACACATTGGTGCGGGATTAACCTATATAGAAAATACCAGATACCAACATATGAATAGAATGAGTATATGGTGCTCCACATCTACCTAAATGCACCGATGCACATCTTTAAAAAAACACCAGTATGGAAATATTTCAATATTTTTTAATAATATCTTTATTGTATTTTCCCATCAAGCCATTATGGTGCATCTAAATGAAATGAACGCACCGGTTCGTACAATGTTGCAACAAGTCGAACTCGAAAAAACCTTTTTGTCATATATCCATTACGACTTCTCGGTGCGTTAGATCTATAATACTACGCATCGATGCGTAAAAGGATACTACACACTGAATGATATCTAGAACATTTTTTTTTTAATTTCTTGAGTGATGCTTACAATGACACTAAGGGACACACAATCAGGTGCATTGGAACATTGCTAAACAAAATTAAAAATGACACCGAAATGTCATTTTGTCATTTTCATTGTGTTGGAGACCACCTTGGCCCAACAAGCACCAAAGCTGCTTTCTGACACACACACCGCTTTACTCGGTACGCCACATTGGATTTCTCCTGCATTGGTCATTGGTGTTAGAAATTTTCCATGTGGTTGGAAATTTTGGTTTCTTCTATATGTGGCAACCATGCCTCTCGTACAAGAAAGAGTCCAAATATTTTGTTCATTACTTTATCATTTAATTTTCTAGCGTAGTAAAAATTGAAATTTTCTTACAATTTTCTTTCCTGCATGGTGCTTGTAATTTGTTTGGCTTGCACTAGCTTTGATACATGAGGGATCTATGTTTTAACATAGGGCACACCGACAATGGGTTCCCTTATCAAAAAATGATGCACTAGGAACAATGTGTTTTAATAAACCCTAATGCATCGAGTTGTGGTGAGTGGCAATACAAAACAAAACACACTGCTAGAATTCACCTAATTTAAAAAAAAAAAAATTTCGTGGTGCAATCTATATAACTTCATGCAGCGTGTTCAATGCCTTACCATAAACATGATGCATTATTCACATTTTTCTAAACCCATACACAAACCAACTTTCAAACAAAAAATTAACACATACATGGTGCTATTTAAAAATTCAGATGCAGTGTTGACGATGCATTGATATGACTAATGCACACTGTACAAGTATTTTGAAAACACATGAATTAATATTAATAGCCAAACCATAAAAATAATTTTCACATCATACCGATTCCGAGGGTATATACATTGAAAAAAGCATCGGTGTGTTTTTTTTGAAGCACAATAAATTTTATATTGAAAAAATATAATTAAACGTCAAGCACCGAGTCTGGTGCGTGTTTGGTCAATGGGAGTGATATTAAATAGAATAAACATCGGTAATGGTGCACAACTGTTTTATCGGTGCACCGGTACACTTCGAAAGTTTTGTTGGCAAATATTTTTATTGCCTACTTTCTATAAATGTAAATGTATTTTAGTAAAAAACTTATGTTTTATCAATTTATATATATCTCTATCTATGTTTTGGACGAAAGTTATATGTGTTTAATCACAGACATAAGCGACGAGAGCACCAATAAGAATGAGAATAGATCCAGGATTAGTGCAATGTTTTGCATGAGTGGGAGATCAGAGAGAGGGGGAGAGGGATTTGGTCCCTCGATCTATCACTCCACAGATTAGACATTTTTATGCTAGGTTAGCTTCCAAAAGTATTATGAGGAAGATACGTCACTAAAGGGGTATTCATGGCTTTTGATGTAGTTGGTTCAGCATTTGGATCAATGACAACATGCTTTTAGGGTGGGTCCAAATCAATGGTTCCAACCCTCAAATGAGGGAATCTATTTCGTCAGTGGATTATCTAGGAGAGGGGAGGATTTTCCCCATTTCCTTGATGTACCACCTAGAGTTTTAGAAACCAGTCATATGACATATGTGTGAATATATGTCAGTAAGGATGCCACTACTCCTGGTGACTTCTAGGTAGTCGGTGGAGAATTCCATATATGTTCTGTTTGTGCAAAGGAGGTTGGGCTCCCCTCACTTTTAGTCACGATAGTTCCCCATGTCACAACTGATGGGAAATGCATTAGCTACCCATTTTTATATTATGTTTATTATTTATTGTAGAGACCTAGATGCATCCGACGTTGTTTCATTTGTATGCGACAATTTTGGTTTTCTTTGGATTGTTGTCACACTATGTTCGGTGGCAGGACAATCTTCAGGTTTGCTTTAGAGTTATTTTCATTATTTTTTGAGAGGTTTTGTGTCACTTGGCCCTCATTCCACAGCCAGAATCCCAAGACGATGATCGAGGTGCTTATGTGCATTTGGGGGAAGATGTTTCCCAAGAGGGGCTAATTTGATTTCCTTCATAGGATCACTCAGAAGATGCTTGATTTACTTGCCAGTGAGGATGATAACCACCTAGATATGGTATTATACCCATACGTAGGGTTGGATTGGCGAGGATGTTATAGAATCCTATTTAATCTAAATAAGCTGCCAAATGATAGAGGTAATATTAACTTTATGGTTTGATTAATCTAGTTGCATTTTATCATCTCTTTAATGCATATGTAATGTAATGTAATTTAATTAAATTTTCTAATTTTTGTAGATATCGATGGTTATGTTGGATAAGTTCCTCCCCAATATGATGAGCGCATGACATAGAAAGAAGCAAAGGAGCTACCAAAGATACATAGACCTGGTCTACGATGCAAGCCTCATGTTAGATTCCACCAAGAGATAACAAATCAATTGTATGGGTTGTGGGATCGATAGGGAGTGTGCCTTGTTGAAGTCACTTATATCATGAGATACCTAGATATTTCTCAAATTTGGAGGAGCATCATACATGATATGGGATCATTGATGTGTCATATTACGGCTGTGACCAGGCTACTAGAGATGTGGCAGCTAGTAGGGAGCATGGGTTTCGATTCATCTGATGATGGTGGTGATCTGCCACCTCCTCCTCCTCGACCACCACCACCTCTTCTTCTCCATCTCATCCTCCTTCTCCATAGGTCAACCAAGCACCCTATCCTCCTCACCTAGTTGACCCACCATAGGTCCTCTGACTACCCTCTCCTACTCACCTAGTTGACTTACCATAGGTTGATCGACCACCCTCTTCTCCTCACCTAGTCCTTCCACCACCCTCTCATCGTCACATAGTCGAGCCACCACCCTCTCATACTCATCCATATGAGCCACCGCCCTCTCATACTCACCTAGTAGATCTGTTTCCACATCCCATTACATCTCAACATAATGCTCTTTTGGATACGATGAGTAGCTTGGGTTATACAGATCGTCAGGGAGATATATTTCAACTGTTTTTTTCTACATTTGTACATGTAGGAGATATTGATGACTCTAGCTTTGTGGAGGAGGTACTGATACCTTTGGCTCCGTTGGTGGACCAACTAGCTCATAATAGTTATTTAGCACATGTATATATCTAACTTTTATATTTGTATTAAGATGTACATTTGTCATATATTATGATTTTCATATTATTGTTCATATATATTATGCTTATTTCATATTAGTTTATGTTTATGTTAATGTATATGATCTGCATGTTGCAGATATCATTAATTATTTATGTTATTTCATGTTACGTTGATGTTGTTTGATTTATAAAATGTATTGTGTGTCAGTGATCTAAATTAGAGATGCAATATAATGTTTTACTGTAGTTGAAGATCATTTAAAGTCATTTTTTTGCAGTAATTATTTAATTTCATTATATGATAACTAACTGATGTTTTATTTGATTTATTTAGATGGCTAATAGGCGAAGGTAGGATTTTACAACATTAATAGTTTATTTCAACAATTTTTTTTTTAAATTTAAAATAGTCTAAAATTTATCGTGCTAAATTTTATAAAAAAATTAAATCATAATTTATTCTGGGTTTGGCTTGCCTTAAACGTATGTATTTTTTAAGTTTGATTAAGTGTGATTTTAATGTTCATTCAAAAGATTACGTGGAACAAAAGTAACAAATTCCATTAAAATGATTTCAATGTTTTTGTGCCATTTTTTACTTTGTCTTTCTCTAAAAAAATGTTCTCTTCATATAAAAAACATATTAGTTGAATAATGAATAATTGGGTCATACTCTTGTCATGGTAAAGTTACAAATAGTACGAGTTATCGAAATTAGATGCTATTATTATAACTCCACTGTTATATTATCAAGAGCCACATGGGTGCATGCACTCCCCGCTCTTTTGATGGGCATGCATTTTTTAATTGTGAATAAGAGATGTTGTTTATTGTTTAATTACAATGTGACTGAAACACACTAAAAATAGTAACAATGATGTGAATTGTCTTATGCTTGTATATTAAGTCTTTAGCCATAGTCGTACTTTTAATGGGAAAAATTCCTACTTTTATAAGAATGTAATAGAAGTTATCACTTTTAATTTGAATTTGTATATTTTTAATGTTTTGGGATTTAATTTTTTCGTAAAACATTACAAATCTTATTCAAAATAAAATAATTGTTGTATAAAATACGCCTCTTGAAATGAAAACACAATGGTTAAGTATTCTAAACATACAAAATTTCGATCAAAATTATTTATAATTTTTTGGATCAAAGTATACACTTAACAAAAGATTTTAAAATTGTAAATTTTATATCAAATTATAAAATATTTAAATTACGTATTCTTATTCTTATTTTCACAAATTTTAATTCAAGTATATAAATACTAACACCTTGGGCAAGTTATCCCATAAAATTTTAATGTCATACTAGAATTATTTACCAATATACTTGGCATCTATATTGATGATAAAAAATGAGGGAAATGAGCTACCAATTGATTTTATCAGAGCATGTCTTACAAATTAGGTTCTCACTCCTCTAGAGAAGAAAACATATACTCTAGTAAAATATTCATCTAATTTCATGTTATATATATTGGCAATGAACACGGGAGATGGTAGATAGGTTGATCATCATTGAAATCCTGGTTGCAAAAATATTGAACATTAAATCAATGATATTAGTAAAAAGAATGGTTTTAGCATGTTGAAACATTATACACAATATTTATAAGAAACACATAATTTTTTTTTCGAATAGTACATATGCAATAAACCACTTTTTAAAACAAATGTGTTAAACAATACATTAACATTAATTCCAGTGAAAATCCAAAAATACAATTACTCAATGATCTTTTTCTTATGCCCAAATGGGACGTCCAAACGCAACCCCAATGCAAGTCCTTTTTTACAAGCATTTGGTTGTCTATGAAAGTTATAGTTTATTAACAACTTGTCATCAGGAGACAAACTGCATATTGCATGCACAACAACAAATATGGAGTGTTCCTCAAATGAACAATGAGAAATTGAGGCTATATATGGACCTTGTAATGTTCCCATGAGTGCATGTATGGCCTTTGATATATAACATGTTCTTCTCATTAAAATTTCCCAAAGCAAAACAATTCATGCACATACTATAGATGGAAATATTATGTTTTTATTTCACAATATTTAAGTAATCAGATCGACTATAAAGAGGACCTCAATATGGTGTAAGTGATACTGAATGTTTGGGAGGAAAAAACACATGTGAAAGGATAAATGACCCAAAATATGTAACATCCATTTTAGACTTTGGATGATGTAACTATTACCACAATAGGAGAATTCGGTCCCAACATTGGGCATAGGAAGGGAAGAAGGCCAAGTGCTATGTAGAGTGTAGTTGTAACTGGTTTGGTATTTTGATCCAGGAGGACATTGGTGGCCACCCACCTATTCCACTTGGACCCCCACCATTGTTTCTTTTAGTTTTTCAGTTTCTTTAATTGTAGCACAATTTACTATTTTTGGCAGTTTTTGGGTCCTAAACTTCCGGAGTCGTTTTGAGGCCCTAAACGATGTTTTTTCAGCATCAAATGGTTGAGCAAATATGAGTCAGTTTCAGACTCAATATTTGCTATTAATGGATGTAGTCCTTGAATAGATATTTCTAACAATGTATCATGCGCATCAAATGGAGGTAGTATGCCAAGGTTACGACCTCGGGAAATTGATGTACCAAGTTACCCAACGAGGCCCACATTCTGGCATTTCACCTCATAGGGTTAGGTTTTTGGATGTGTAGGGTTTCCATTGTTTCTCAATAATATATAGGCCTTTGAGCCTCATTGTAACACAGAGTTCAAAGGCATGTAGCCATCACATCTCTTCTTAGAGATAAGCTACCAACACTCTAGCTAGTTTATTTCCATTCTGTATGTAAACAAGTTTCAGTTCTTTGATTAATGAAATGAACTGTTATTTTCGTTGCATCTTTGTTTCTATGGTTATTTGCGTATTCTATTACGTTCCTGCATAAATCCAGATCATATTTACTTTTCAGGTGGATGGGAAGATAGAAGTCATTGCTACCCTCCAATAATTAAACCGACCTTTGTCTATACTTGGACAATTTCTCTCTTAGCTTGTACAACTTTTTGGATCTCCTTGTGGATATATTTTAGGTAGTATTGATATCATACATTGGCTCACTAGAAAGCTTAGTTGACTCAACAGAAGGAGATGGGTTGGACAATTTAGGATGGAACAAGCCTGCTTTGGCTTCCAATTTTTCAAAGAATGAGTATATGGAAATGTTCCTACGTGTCCCTTTTTATTTCACCTATAGATCATTGACCATAGTGGGGGGTATTAAACCGTCAACTTTATCCAGTCAGTCATTAATATAATGGTATAGTGTGACTCGCCTAGGGTTCACCTTCAACCCTTTACATTTTTAGCAACCACATATTATTGGGGTTTCATAAAAGAGATCCATTTCATGCTGAAGTACCATTGATTAACCAAGATGGTTACTAGATGATGGCATGTTGCAATTGGTGGGGTGAAGTGGCCTTCCATTTTCATCTACCGTATTCCTACGGTATGTTTCTCTAGATAAGATCTTCTCATATTTTTGGAAGTGATGGAATATCATGTGCATTCGAACTTGATCCAGAATTGGGATCCTACAAAAGATAATTCACAATTATTCACATGCACGTGAAAATACAACATAAATTCAAATATATAATCAAATATTAATAAATATGCACTTACTGGTGACAATAATGGAGAACTTCGACTTTGAATGATATGGGATGAGATGGAATTTCAAGAATCAACCATTTGATATATTTCTCTTTTTTCCCCTACAGTTGAATGAAGCATACAATCAATACATGTGTTCACTCTTTAAAAATAAATAAGGAAAAGGCTACATTTTGCTTTAAAATATCGAAACCGATGTGCCAAAAATTCAGAAGCACATTTGTGCATCATCACACTCGTACACACCAGTGCAATATCTAAAGAAGCGCATCGATAAGAACATCCACAAGCACTTTTGCAAAGAACAAAACTCCACAAACTATTCACTCTAGAAGTTTACACTTGCAATTTTTTCCTTCCTATGTCGTCAGTGCGCTTATGTGAATAAATTGTATTGGTGCCAAATCGACTAATTACTGTACCCCTATTTGGAAAAATGCACAAATATAAATGTTGAATTTTATGCCAGATTACATGGTGCACTTGTATAAAAAATAACACACCGTGCGATATGTTAAGATATGTGCATCGAAAAGTAGATGTAAAAAATAAAAATAAAAATGATATAAACATTTATCATTGACTAGCTGAAATATTGATTGAAAAAAAGAGCAGGCATTTAATTTTAGACAATGAGGTTATAAACAAAACTTTGAGTGATTCATGCAAGAGATATTTACCAGGGAAGAGTTGAGAGAGAGATTTCTTTGAAGATAATTTTTTTAAGGGATCACCATGGACACATACAACTTCGACGAGGAGGCATTTCAAGTAGGTTTTTCTTCAAAAGAATCAACAAATGGCATAAATTTTATAAGATCTTTGAAGAAAATAGAGAATATAAGAGTTACCTTCAATGATGCAAACCCTTGTGTTCTTCTTTCTTCATATTTATCTTCATCACTGCAAATCCTAGGGTTCTTCTTGCTTTCTTTTTTGTTTTCTACTTCTTTTTCTATTTGACAATAATATTTGATTTCCATAAATGTAAACGTCTTGGTTATATATATTGGTATATGGGGCTTTCAACTGATGTTGGAACGAGAACATAATGCATTTCGATTTGAAGCAAACTTGTCAAGATTGTCCCTAGTAATTTCTTTTCAAAAACACTTTCACTATTTTTGGTGCACATTTTACACAAATGATGCACTAGTGTGATTAAATTTCTAGGATGCATCATTTAAATTTGATAATTAAAAAAAAAAAGAAAAACCATTTATGGTGTGTATTTACATATACCATGCATTGGTGCAATTTTCCATATATTACATACTGGTGCATAATTTCTGTAATGTGTACATCGGCAATCCCGAGTTCAATTTTTACCTGAAATTATTTACTTATTGTGCAAAGAAATTATTTATGATTTGTGAGTTTGATTATGCAAGGTGTTCATTGACAAAAGATGGCCAGTAAAATATCACATAATAAAAATTAGAGTGAAGGGAGTGAGGGAAACACATTTGACATAAATAACATGTCAGGATTTTTTTGTTATTTTAATATGAAAGCAATATATTGGAATTATTTGTATGTATTAATGATGTGTATTGGTTTATGCATTTCATGTAGAGCAAAAACTTAAGAAAAATCTATAATATTATTCATAATTTGAGTGAAAAAGAGAAAATTAAAAACTTTAAGATTTTTTTTAACAAGAACGAGAAAGAGAAGTTTTATATAAACAAGATATAAAGGTTACATATATACTGACCTCAGAAGGGGCGGAAGAAGAGATGAGCATATAAAATTTAAGGATTTACAGTCCCAAAACATTTCTTTCAAAGGTCCAAAAAAGTGGAAATGTACATAACCTATACTGTTGCCTTCAACTAAGTAGAGTCTAACAAAATACCCACACAGATTTAAACAAAAATACATTGAATAAAAAATAAGAGTAGAAGCACTGGCATATCATTACTGGTCCTGGACTTCTACGATCATTATTTTCCTTGCTCTAGCACAACCATGTCCCTTTGAATTGCATCGAGTATTTCTTACAGTTGTTCAAACCACCTCTTGTTCCTTTTGTTGTTTGCCTGGGAGTATTGCTTTTGCTGGGATTTTATAGCATCAATGGACCTCATGTATTCCTCGTGCCTTTTGTGCTGAAGGGGATCTAGATTTAGAATCATGTGCATTTTTCCTCAATTTCTCCAGCTTGAACTCTTCTACCACCCTCAATGTTATCTAGTCGAGAGATAATACTGGTGATATCCACCGAATCCTTCTTGCTCTCTTCATATACAACTGTAGTGATCTCATAAACATACCTCGACATCTTCTTGTAATCCACCATGAAGCTCTTAAAATTCAATATTTCACTCAGTATTTCCTCTTGTGTGGTGGCCTACATTTCATTTGACCTATTCCCTATTGTTGCCTCTAGGCTTCTTTCCTTATTAGCATATAGAGGAGGCCATTACATGCCGAAAATCCTGAGAAGATCGAGTGTTGTCTCCCTTCTCGATTATTCTGGGGGTGATAAAATGAGAAATGTGTGAACAATTAGGTCGATATTCCTCCATAAATGATGTCACATGGGTAGCCTCCAAAGGATAGCACATGAGGGTGGCAAGAGTAAATGTTCACACCATCAGGAAATAAGTACTCAAAATCGCCAGCAAGAGCCAACACCCACTTGTCTGCCCATCAATTGACGTGGAAAAGGACAAACTTACTCTATGGATCTCTTGAATAATGAGGGTGGCTAATTTCCTTCTAAGGAAATTCCAAGGGGCACACCTAGATCTTTCCCCAAGTCTTATACCAAGGGATCTATGTATTAGAGGTGAAAATAATAAATCCATTTGGCCTAGAGACATTGGTTGTTAGTCAATAGCTCACCCTGCTTTAGATGAGAACCTTTGTTGGCATCCCTATCCGCTTCTGAGTTATTCTTGCGCTTAATATGAAAAATTGGATTTTCGAGACATCATGGATGACTACAAGATTGATTTTTTGGACTCTTCCAACAGCTTCTTCCTTGTTCGACTGAATATTCCTCATCTTCTGAATAACTATTTAGGATTCTCCAAAGTCTTGATAGTTTATGATATTTAAGTATGCCATGGTTTCTAATACTTGCATTAAATCTGCCCATGTTTCCTGATTGTTTGTCCTGCTTCCCAGTCCCCATGTAAAGGAATGAGTTCTATTTTCGGTGGGGTCAAAATACCCCCCCGCACCTTCCTCCCTTAAATTTAAGAAATTATTGCAAATTGAAGAGTTATGTGGGTTAACAAGTGGTCCACGTTAGTTTTTTTTCTTTCTATTTCTTACTGACAATGCTTCTCAAGAATAATTGCTATCATGTTTCAAAGTTTTGATTTCAAATTTGTTGAACGTTGTGTATGAATGAATAGAGAGGAAATAGGATTCCCTAAAAAGATAAAATCAAGAATAATGTAAATGATGATGATTTGGTCATTGGTTCAAATGGAGCGGCGCTGGAAGTTAATGAGAGGGCGAAAATGTTTATAAATCTTTGAGGGATATAGTGAAAAGAATGTATAGACTTAGTTTTCATTTACAATACAATAATCAATCTAATGACTCTAAGAATCAGGTTATGATTAAACTACATGAAGCGTTTTCAGAGCAGTGGGCATTGAGACTAGTGAGACTTGCTATGGAAAAAGCACATAACAACAAAAAACAATCATTTAAAAGGTATTGCTAGTAAAAATGTTTTTCTTATATTCCAAAGCATATATTGATAATATATTTGCTATGCTTGTTTTCATATAAATATTTATCATTTTTTCATTGTGCTTTTCGTTTCTCAAGAAAATTGCTAAAATTCTTGAGGAAGAATGACATGATATCCACAATATGTTAGTAGGGATGTCAATAAAGGTGTACCATGAGATGGTCAAAGAATGTAATCATTGTTTTATTTTGAATGTGCATAGAGTTTAATTATCGCATGAAATACTAATTTTCAATTGTTTTGTTGAAGTAGAAACAAAAAGAAAATTACACCCATTCAATGCATCATACATAACAACAAGACAAAAAACGATTGATCACTAAGTTTGTGAGTGCTTTTGGTTTGCTTCAGATTTCTTATTTTTTGTGATGTTAATATCATAATTAATTTAAATTGTACATGGATTTTTTTAACAGGTGCTAACATACGACGAAGATCCATTCGATCATTTGATTGACATTGGATTAAGGGTTGTTAGTATATGTTGGGGTATCAATGGTTAATTGAACAATTTGTAAGTAGCTATATTGTTTTAGAATGCCCCTTATTTTATAATTAATGGAATAATAATAATAAAACTTTCATTATATATTTGCTTTGTCATGGCATATGAAACTAACATGAAAAAAAGGATGGAGAGGAGCCAACATATTATTTATTGAGGACTAGCATGAGGAATGGTTTGAAAAATATGTATGGAGTTTATGATTCAATTGTTGAACTGGTAATTTTTCCATTTAAGTAGTTATGTATATTATATTATCTATAAATGTATATATACTCATCATATTTTATCTTTATGGTTGTAGATGGAACATGAAAATATGGAACGAAATAAAGTCAATGAATAAAACATTTAAAATAAGTCAAGATAATATCCCTTGAAGATGATGCATAGATGTGGCGTGAAAGCATCTTGAGAAACTAAATCACTTCAAGCGATGATTGATGATCAATACATTTGAATGTTGTTACCGCAAGTTGTATATTTTGGAATTTTTATCTGTGAAAAAAAACATTCCTTGTAATGTGGACATATCACCCCAATTGGATGAGGATAAGTAATCAATAATTGTAGCAATTCCGAAATGATAGTTTTATTATTGATGACCTTTATGGTGTCCCATATTTTGGATTCTTATTCATATATAATAAAATTTTGTTTCTTCTTCTTGGATTGTCTAATGTCACAAAATGTTACATTATTGATTAAATATATGAATGATTTTTACAAAGGTGTACCCAACATGCTTTTCAAAACACAATATTCAAAATATACTAAATAAATATGACTATACAAATATTAGTTTCTTGAATAATTAATTGAAAAATTGTAAAAAGAAAAAAGAAAAACTATATTTATATATCAACAACATGTAAACATTCACCGCAACACCATACACAATCTATAAATAAAAACCTATATTTACATATTTGCATATTGAAAAACTTGATCACAACAACATACCCAATCTATTTAAATTCACCACTACAATATACAAAATCTATTTAAATTCATCATGGCAACATACAAAATCTATTAAATGCACCGCTATAGCATACATAATCTATTTATTTCAACTAACCAGTGCCTTTTAATCATTTCCATGAACCTACTCAAATTTTAGTCATTGGTGCTTTTAATTCACATAATAAACATACTAGTGCTCTTTGCATATACGCACTAGTGCTTGTTGTCAAAATATACACATCAATTCTTATTTATATAATAAATGCACCAATGTGTATTGATAAAGTAAACACACCAGTTAGAGTAGTGCACAATGTACATCTAAACCGATCCCTTTATATATATACACACATCAGTTGTTTAATAAAATATATGTAGCACCAATGTAGTAAGGACATCGCATCGGTGCTATAGAAATATATTATATGCATTGGTGTGGGTGCATTAGAACATATTGACCAATTAATTGTAAATGAATTTACACACCAATGAGTTTTATTTATAATACACACACCATTGTTTATATATAGGACACATCGGTGCACGTTGTAGAAATATAAAGCATCAAATAAAAAAAATCTGCTAAAACCTCTAGTTGCCCAGTTTTTTTAAAATTATAGCGAATATCTGTTATAAACTCCACAAAATCTTCTGCTACAAAAAATAGTTGTTGTAGTGGAGAATTTTTGGACATTTTTTGTGAATCTTATACTCCACTATAACCTTTGCAAGGTGTTTTCCTTATGGTGTTTTTTAAGTCCTTCATTAGTTTTCCCTGAGTTTATTTATACTTGCTTTGCTCCTCCTTGTTCCACATTATCACTTTAATTTCATTCTTTATTAAATATTCTTTTGGCCATCACCATATTTATTTGTTAAAGGCTTATAAATATGCCTTCATAAAATCCTCTTTGTCTTGTGTCTCTTCTTCCACAACCATATGATTCAAGGTGCATTCCTACTATAAATCTCCATGCTCATGGTATATTCTATACCTAAAATGATTTGTGCATAATTTAGAATTTTGATCAAATCATTATCACGTTAATCCAAAATGATGGACATCGATGAGGGACATGACAAATTCATCATAATCCATATTCTTGCACATGTTATACATTGCTTAGCTTTAATCCGTATCCTTGCACATTGTAAATTGTTTAGCTTTAGTTATTTCAAATGATTTAAATGCTAAATGCTTGGACTATTACCTCTATCTTCCAAATTTCCTTTAGATGTAAATACAATCAAATACACACTAAAGTCTTAGAATAATATTAATATGTAGATCAAGTATTTCTTACCAATATTAGATATATAATTGTAAAAAGTTGTTGAAAATGGTTCTACCTTGAAGACTTTATTCAATGTGTCATGTCCCCAATTAAATAATTTTCAAATAAGGCTACTTGCAAATAATGTTTCACCAACCTACTAGTTCCCTAAGTTGAGATGGAGACATAAATTTTGTAATAAGGGGATATGGGACCCAAAATGACTTTAGTTTATCATATTCACACTTAAATGGGTCACACAAATGATAGATTCTAAGAAAACAAGGTGGCATGGATTCATGGAGACACTTGGAAGCTTGTGGATCCTTTGGGTGACTACATTTCCTGCACACTTGGCATGATCTTCATCCAAATTCGAACACATGGGTAATGTAACGTTATTGGATGGTGATGTGGTGTCAAATATAATAAAATGATCCAAGGAATTCTAATTGGTAAAGAAGAGTAATTCCCACGGAAGAGGAAGAGACTAGAAGACAATGTGTGCCACTTGGAAGGAGATTCCATGCACTCTATGGCAACAAATGATGGAAGATTCTATGACAAGTATGAAAAATTCAGACCTAATTGCTGGAATATGAAAAATTTGACATTACAGGGCTAAAAATAGCCACCAAGATGCTGAATTTGGGAGTTAGAGGCATCCATTCAAATTGGGGAAAGAATTGGAGCATGAAGACGAAGACAAGTGTCATATGAGTTACTAATCTACTAAGATGAGTTGGAGGAAGCCCATGGAGGAGAATTAAACCTTAGGAGGCCTCATGAAGTTAAGAAAAGGATGTCATTAGGAAGGATAAGAGTTTTTTTATCATTTTTTAAGTGGCCTTTCGCATTTTAAAGAGATTTTGCTTGTCCATTGCACGACGAGTGTTCGCTCTCCCTGCTTGTGAACCAATTTCGAGGGAGTTGGATTCCTTTCCAAGTTGGTTGATGGAGAGGCCATTCATACCTCTCATTGGAGCTTAATTAAGGAGTTTTAGTTTCATTTTTAAGGCCCATACTGTCTAATTCTCATCTATCTCCCTATTCTGTCATTCCTTCTTCTTTATTCCCCACACTCACATTTGACGACGCACTTGTTCGAGTGATTCTTGTGCCTTGATGAGGATATATGATGCCCAAGATTTGATTTATGATGTATGTCTCTGTAATATTATTTCCATGTTCTCTGTAATTCGAAACATCAAGAATACACATGTTAGAGACTCACATTCCCATGTGCTTGAATAACTAGTTTTCATGGATTTGGATTCAATGTTGAAATAGTTTTATATCATATTTGTATGAGTACATTAATATGAGTTTTATGATGACAGAGAATAAATGTATGATGCATGTCTCTGTAATATTATGTCCACATGATTTTTAAGTCTAAATATCATAAGTACATGTATGAAAATCTTGCATACTCATGCCCTTGTATCACTAGGCTTCATGGATTTTGGCTTCAATCTTGAAGTAGTTTATACCATATTTGTATGAGAGATATTCTATGAGTTTGGGGATATTGTGATAGAAATATATGATGTATTAATCTTTAATATCATTTCCATATTCTCCTTGGGTCAAATTCCAAGAAACTCATGTGTGAAAAGCTTGCATTCCCATGCCATTGAATCACTAGTTTCCATGACTTTGGCTTCAACCTTGGAGGAGTATCGTATCAGATTTATGGGAGGGTTTTAATTTTAGTTTTATGATGTTGGGGAATACATTTGTATTCCATATATTACCACCATGTTTCATATTACTCTCAGAACCATATATTCTACCTTTCCTATGTCAAAGTCTAGCTACTAATGCAATTTCCCCTAGGCAATTTCTATGAAAGTTACCCAACAAATATTACAGATCATAAGCCATTTGCAGAATTTAATAAACATGATTAAGGAAAATCATTGATGTCTGATACTCATTCCCATACTCTGTTCTGAAATTTGGGAGGGTCGTACTTGATTTGGAGAGCTAGTTTGGTCATCACCCTTGGGGGGATTTGAACACAATTTCCTAGTAAAATTGAATTGTTTCACCTTAAACCAAAACCAATTTGCAGAGTTTTAAAGTATAATACAAAGTTTCCATATACCATATTTCAAATTCGGGACCATTTGGTGAAATTTGGAACCCTCTAGAGTCATGACTAGTTAAGCTCGAATTTTGCCCAATTTGTAATTTTCTCCAAAATTCCAAAAAAGGGACATTACAGTGGAATCAGAGCATGGTCTTGGCACCTATTGAAGTTATGGATGATGCATATGAATTTAAGAAACTCATCAATTCATATTTTTATGATACGACCAACCAACTTATGCAAGGGTTCGAATTGATTGCTAGCCAACTTAATGGTAAGCTAGTAGCAGGGGTTGGTAGTAGTTTCCATCATGGAGAGACACAAGACAATTATTTTTGAAGACTTTGATGATTGGTTTTATGGGTTTAGACACAATAAGGTAGATTTGAACTCATTAAGGAATAATTATCAATCCAAAAGTATGGAGGAGACCAAGGAGTCACCAAGTTTTGTGGGTAGTGAAGTAGAAAATGTATTACACCAAGAGGATCGAAAGTCACTCCTAAGTGAATTTGGAAAAGATGAGGAAAAATTGCATGAGAATGAAGAAGAGTACCTTGAAACTATTGAATATCTTTCCAAGATACATTATACTATGGACATGGACCAAAGGGAATCTACTGATGGATGCTTGAATTGTGAAGGAGTACCCAATGATGGGTGCTCACAACTCTATGTTGGTGACATAGAGATCATATTTGGAAATGTCGTTGTAATAAAAAAATATCATGAGCATAAATATGAATACCTTTTTGTAGCTAATGAAGAACCAAGGTCAACTTCCCCATCACCACTTGAGCTTCAAGAAGTTGATCAAATCAAGAAGAAAGAAGAAGAGGAGGTTCACTCCCATGAACCATAATTCATTGAAGGGTATTTGAAGATGAGTGAAATGAATATATATGAGTCCCTTCGCATACTCCATGACACTAAAGCATTGGTATAAAATTATTTTTGGAAATTTTCTTCATTGGAGGATCCATCCTTCCTTGAAGACATGGAGAAGATTCAAAGAGCAATGTGCACAATCAAAGGTAATTTCATGTCTTTTCTTTTTTATAGAAACAATTTGGTTGATCTTAATGAATGGTTACATGAATCATACTTTAATAATAATGAGGATATTCATAAGCTCAAAACTCAAAATTAACAACTTCTTAAGAGGTTGCAAGATACTTATTCTTCCTCCTATGTTTCAGATTGTCATATGAATGATTGCTTGGAGGATTCTCATGACATGAGGGATCATGAGAGACATGAAAAAATGCAGGTTCTTGATGTGTTTGAACATGATCTTGACGAGAGCCAATCACTTGTTGTGGTGAAATAGGAACTTGAGTTACATCTTGAAAATGGTTACACACTTTTTGAAAAAGTGCATGATTCCACTACCTTGGAACAAATCTATGAGGAAAGTTTTGCATTTTTTTAGGGAGGTGCATGATCTTACCTCTATGGATACTTCACATGATGAAAAATTTGCACTTTATGATAATTTGGATGAGTTGGTTCTTTCTCTTACATCCTACACTTACAAATTTTGCAGCATTAATCCTAATGAAGTATGGGTGAAAGGTTTCTTTTTGATGGTGCCACATGAGGAGTATGAAACACCCGTCTCTCCTGTTGATGATGACATGAATAGATCACATTATTATTTACATTTTCAGCAACAACCTTTGTTTCATCATGATGATATACATATTCATGGGTGCATTGATGAGACTTCTTTGAGCCACTTGAAGTCTTCATGTTTTCTTTTCTCCTTATTTGGTTCAGATTTTGGTGGAGGTTCTTCATTCACTTCTTGGATGAAACAACACATGGATGATTATCTTGACACACATTATATTTATTTGGATCAGCATTATGGGACATGGGATCCTCACCTATGTCATTGGGGAAGATCTAATATAATACTTGATGCTTGTGTGTATGGGCCACGTGATGATCTACTTACTTGGATGTACAAGCACTTTCATGATTCTTTGATGAGGTACCTTCTTGATGTACATTTGTATGATGTTGTTATGTACTTTCATGATATATATTTTGTACTCATGATGTTTGGAAGGGTGAAATACAAACAATGGGGTCATGGAATTGCTTGGTTTCATCTCACTTGGAGTAGTAGTTCGATTGTTGGTTTGAGAAAGCAAACCAACCTTCAGTTGTTTGAGTTCATCTTTGCAGAGCAGTGTTCCATTTTCCTATGTGGGAGACCTTTTGAGAGATGATTAAATTTTCACATGCTTGGTGTTCATGGAATTTCATCAGAGACATTTCACACCATGCATGTATCAAGATCATATGGGACCCTGTGATCATTTTTGGTCTCATTGGTTTCAATTGTGAGGGCAACAAGCAACATTGGAGATTTAGTCACCACTTGGGAAGATGATTGTAATCAAAGTAGCACAGCAACAAGCATGGTGGTTCCTCTCTGAAATTTTCTTGGAAACTTAAGAAACTCACAGTTTGGTAACTTAGTACTAACTTCAAAGAGTTATACAAAAGAAAAAAGGGGTGGAAGTTCATAAAAGATTTCCAAAATATGGAGGTAAATATTATTTGTTCAAATTTTGTTTTTTATGGATTTTATTAATCCTTTTGGATTTAGTGGTGATGATACACGATATATAAATATTCACAATACACATCTCTTTACTTCTGGTAACAAAAAATTACAGTACATGAGTGCCACTACTCAAATTGCAACTAAAGAAAATTAATGAGTAGAACCATAAGAGAGAACTTGGTGCAAAGGAAGGAGTAACAAATGATGATGCCACTTGGGAATATGAAATTTTTTTGGAGCATCCAAACTTGGAATTGCTCGAGGAAAAGAAATATTGAGCGGGGAGGACTGTCATGTCCCTAATTAAATACTTTCCAAATAAGACTACTTAAAAATAATGGTTCACTAACCTACTAGTTCCCTAGGTTGAGATGGAGACATAAATTTTGGAATAAGGGGATATGGGACCCAAAAATGACTTTAGTTTATCATATTCACATTTAAATGGGTCACACAAATGATAAATTCTAAGAAAATAAGGTGGCATAGATTCATGGAGACACTTGGAAGCTTGTGGAGCCTTTGGGTGACCAGATTTCCTGTACACTTGGCATGATCTTCATCCAAGTTCGAACACATGGGTAATGTAACATTATTGGATGGTGATGTGGTGTCAAATATAATATAATGATCCAAGTAATTCTAATTGGTAAAGGAGAGTAACTCCCATGGAATATGAAAATACTAGAAGACAATGTGTGCCACTTGGAAGGAGATTCTATGCACTCTATGACAACAAATGATTGAAGATTCTATGACAAGTATGACAAATTCAGACCTGATTGCTGACATATGAAAAATATGACATTACAGGGATAAAAATATCCACCAAGAGGTCGAATTTGGGAGTTAGATGCAACCATTATAATTGGGGAAAGAATTGGAGCATGAAGAGGACGACAAGGGTCATATGAGTTACTAATCCACTAAGATGAGTTGGAGGAAGCCCATGGAGGGGAATTCAACATTAGGAGGCCTCATGAAGTTAATAAAAGGATTTCATGAGGAAGGATAAGATTTTTTTTATCATTTTTTAATTGGCCTTTGGCATTTTGGAGAGCTTTTTCTTGTCCATTGCAATGTGAGTGTTCATTCTCCCTGCTTGCGGACCAATTTCAAGGAAGTTGGATTCATTTCCAAGTTGGTTGATGGAGAGGCCATTTAGACCTCTCATTGGAGCGTAATGAAGGATTTTTAGTTGCAGGTTGAAGGTCCATACAATCAAATTCTCATATATATCCCTATTTCCTCATTCCTTCTTCTCCATTCTCCCACACTCATATTTGATGACACACTTGTTGGAGTGATTCTTGCGCCTTGCTGAGGATATATGATGCCCAAGATTTGATTTATGATGTATGTATCTGAAATCTCATTTCCATGTTCTCTGTAAGTTGAAATATCAACAATACACATGTTAGAGACTCACATTCCCATGTTCTTGAATAACTAGTTTTCATGGATTTGGCTTCAATATTGAAGTAGCTTTATATCATATTTGTATGAGGACATTTATGTGAGTTTCAAGATGATGGGGAAGAAATATATGATGTATGTCTCTATAATATTATTTCCACATGCTCTTTAAGTCGAAATATCATAAATACATGTATGAAAAGCTTGCATACTCATTCCCTTGTATCGCTAGTCTTCATGGATTTTGGATTCAATCTTGAAGTAGTTTATACCAGATTTGTTTGAGAGATATTATATGAGTTTGAGGATATTGTGACCGACATGTATGATGTATTACTATGTAATTTCACATCCACATTCCTTGTGGGTTGAAATCCAAGAAACTCATGTGTGAAAAGCTTGCATTCCCATGTCATTGAATCACTAGTTTCCATGACTTTGGCTTCAATCTTGGAGGAGTATTGTATCATATTTGTGGGAGGGTTTTCCTTTGTGTTTTATGCTATTGAGGAATAAATTTGTATTCCATTTATTACCACCATGTTTCATATTACTCTCAGAACCATACATTCTACCTTTCCTATGACAAAGTCTAGCTAGTAATGCAATTTCCCTTAGGCAATTTCTATGAAAGTTACCCTACAAATGTTGCAAATCATAATCCATTTGCAAAACTTAATAAAAATTATTAAGGACAATCAATGATGTCTGATACTCATTCCCATACTCTATTCTAAAATTTGGGAGGGTCGTACTTGATTTGGAGAGCTAGTTTGGCCATCACCCTTGGGGGGATTTGAACACAATTTCCTAGTAAAATCACTTTGTTTCACCTTAACCCAAAACAAGTTTGTGGAGGTCTAAAGTTTGATACAAAGTGTCCATATACCATATTGGGATGTTATAAGACTCACCGTACCCTTACATTTCAAATTTGGGGCCATTTGGTGAAAGTTGGAACCCTCTAGAGTTATGACTAGTTAAGCTCGAATTTTGCCCAATTTGTAATTTTCTCCAAAATTCCAAAAAAGGGACATTACACAATGATAACACATTTTATGATATGCTTAGAACCTTAGAGTTTACTAAGAACTCAACTTTGAGAAGAGTTTTCAATCATAACCTTTAACTTTGATTTGACTTTTCAATTACATGATTATAAGCTCAAGGAATGCCCTTTAGCCATTATTAAACTATGAAATTATAAAAGCTTTACGACTTTTCAAAGGCTAACATTTCATTTACAAGTGAAATTAAGTAAGTCTAACTATTTTGCATTCACTAAGACCTTATGAAATTGATATGAGAGTATTTATGAAAATGATATGAAAGAGTGTGATTAATGTGCACTTAACGAGGATGAAGGGAAGCACAAAAGGATTATTGCAAACATGATAAGTCATGCATGCACAAAGGAAAAATGATGGAGTAAAAAAAAGAAAATGCGTGATGATTGAGGATAGAGTATTTTTTTTCCAGAAGAAAAATAGTTGTTCCTTGTTATTCATAAGTGAACCAAAGGTAACAAGATTACATCGTCATGATATATATATCATTCATAGTCAGAGTATCAAAACATAACATGACACTAACATGTGCAGACTAACACAGAGGAAAAAAAGGAGTCACTCTTTTTTGTAGTCCACTCTAGAAGAAGGCTGACTGTCCATAGCTATCCAAAGTGAAGATAAAGAGAGCCCATAAATATTATCAAATGAAGGCTCCGGGAAGTGACTAAATCAATACACACAGTGGTGTAATTCAAAGGCATCAAAAGATAACAAAACAAGAAGGTGATAATACCATACTCAAAGAAACCCAAAGGTTTGTGGAGTAGGCAAAAAAGGAGCATAAACTCTTCAAAATAATTGAATAGATGCTTCCCCCAATGACTATACCTTCATAATATTCAGTGAAGGATAGTAGGTCTGTTGCCAATTGGATCGCTTCCTTGGATAAGATATTTTCCCTCTCATTATATTCTCTGTAGACATGTTGGAAATCAATAGAGGAGAAGAGTACTGTAAGTTCTTTAATGTTCTCACACCATACCTCCAGATCTAGAGTAGTGAGAGTAGATATGCCAATTTCCCAATTGAGAATGACTGATGAGTCCCCATATATATGCAGCATAGGGAGCCCAATTTCTTTTGAGAAGTATAGAAGAGCCCCAAGGGCCAATAACTCCGCTCTTGTTTTCGTACTCCTACCACGTCCCAACATGACGTAGAAAGAATGTGACTGACTGATCAAAAGAAAAATACCAGCACCCCCAATATTATTTGCAGTAGCACCATCAAAGAAACTTGTAGGATAAGTAAGGACAGGGGCACTGCCAATGTTCCCGATTCTGGATTTTCTACTGTGTGACACATGATAGGCATTTTCTTGTTGCATGATATAATGTCCTAGTATGCTTATATGAGGTTTTTTTTTTTTATCTTCGAAGATAGAGAATTTTTGCCTCTTCCACAGGTTCTAGATGTAAAAGAAAGGGAGATAGAGAAGATCACCATTTCCGTTGAGCCAATTTTCTACATTTTCTAGCACTGAGATGTCAGTCCATATCAATGAGCAATTATAGTGCATGTGGAGAAAATTTAAGGTCTCTTGTGCAAATACACAATCAACAAAGAGGTGTCTGACAGATTCTTCATGGCATTTACATAGGCAACACCTGTTGGGACCATTCCAGCCTTCTTTAATAAGATTATCCCAGATATTAACATTGTTTTCAATAACAAGCCATACAAAACATTTGATTTTCTGGGGAATGCTGAAATACCAGAGCTGTGAGTGCAGTCTGTGCTTCACGAGAGGCAAGCTAAATGACGCAATGAGATCACGAGCCATATTTGTAGTAACATACTGAAGTTAACAAAAAACATAATAAAAATGAGCTTTTACATCGATATATTATGAAAATAATAATAGAATAATAAACAATATAATAATAATTGACACAATGTATTAAAGTAAAGGAAAAGGTCATGACATAATAATAAAAAGTAGACCAAAAGAGAAAAGTCAAGAAATTAACAATAAAAATAAATAATATTATAAACATTAACATTAAATTAACCAATCTAAAGAGAAAAAGTCAAAAAATTAAAAATAAAAATAAATAATATTATAAACATTAACGTTAAATTAACCAATCTAATTATTGATTGTATCAAAGTTTCATCACTAAATTCAATAAAAACTAACTAAAAAGTAGAAGAGATAACTCTAGTATATGTATCCTATATATTTAAGATTAAGATTTTAATGTATTAGTGTTATCTTTATGGAATCATAGGTGTAGATGGAACTTACAACTTTGATATATTTATTTTTTAACAAAAAGAGAAAAAAAAATCTAGTTCATATTTAGATTTTTTTCTTTAGAGATTTAAGGAAAAAAAAAAGGTGGTTCATTATTTTGTTAGAAGGCCATTTCACTTAAATACCAACATTTACTATTCGAACACGAAAAATCAAGATATGGTCAAATTATACATTTCATGCACTTATTACAAAGGATTCCACAAAAACATGTTACAAGAATTGAAACTCGCTGGAAATGAAAACAATCATTCATTCCAACTACCCAAACTACATTCAATAAACAAAGATTATTTAATCACATTAAACTGCCAAAATGTATTATAATTTTTTTCCCAAACAAAGGGTTGGTGCTGTTTGTCATAGAATCTTGAATCTTTTCCATGCATATCCGTTTACGGGACCTAAAGAGGCACATCAAGATATTGGACCTATACTCGTAATCTCTTTCCCCTTTGGTTTTTTCGATGGTGCAACCATTGCAGACATAGGGGGAGCGAGTTTTGTCCTCTTGATAAGTTCCTCTCATTATTTTCATGCAAAGATGGGTTGTGGTCCCAATACTAATACTAGGGCTGAATTACTAGCTCTGTGGGCTCTTTTGTCTTTTGTTGTGTCCATTGGCATTCCCTCACTCTCAGCATTTGGGGATTCCCATGTTATCATAATCTGGGCAAATTTTGTGGCTCGCCTTACTGTGGTGGACCTTGAGCACTGGTACGATCACATAATTGATATCAAGGCCTCCTTTCAATAACTTTCCAACACATTTATAGGGAGCACAACTCGAGTGCTGGCGGTTTATCAATGGAAGCATTGACCATTGAAATGAGAAATCTCTCATTTTTCGAGTTTTTGGATGGAGAGATCATTGGAAATGGGAATATGAGACTCTTTTGATAAAGTTTCGCTTTTCTGACGGTGGCTTAACATCTTTCTATGAAAGATTTTTGAATAAGCCTTACTCTTACCATCTTGGCTCACAGGATGAGCGTTTTTTTTTGGGTATCATTATTACCTTGCGTCGGGGTATCTTCTTTCCCCTCAAGTGTCTCCTTTCGAGGATAATGAATGTTGTTTCTTTTATATGATAATATGTGTCGAGGATAATAAATGTTGTTTCTTTTATGACTTTCAACATCCTCTTATTTATTGTTACCTTTAATTCGATTTGAATATCAACAAAGTGACATTTTCTTCTTTAAAAATAAATATTATAAATTGTTTTCGAGAAAAATTATTTTATTTAATCATATTAAAGCTTTCACAATGTATTTTAAAACTTCCTTGCGTTTATTATTAAGCCATTATATAAAACTAGAGTAGCTAAGCCATTATATAAAATAAAACTAGAGCAGCTTAAAATTCAAGAGGAGGCACATGAAACTTATTTATGGCACTGTACACCATGCATATTGTTATGAGCACACTAGTTACTCAGCCATGGCCTCCTGATACAGAAAATGGCCTCCTGATACAGAAAATGGCCTGTGATTGTTAAGATAACATATAAGAATAGTTTAATGCATTCACATGACTATAGAACAGTAATTTTCAGTGCAAGAACAGATGGGTTATATTATCACACATAGCAGCAGTGGCTGCCTTACTCTGTTTACAATATCATGGCCTCTGCAATGGCAACTGTGGAATGGGCTTCATCCTGCAACTCATATTACCATTCCTTTTACAAGATCAGTTGCATACAAAGGCGTTTCTATCTTCATTTCAAGCAACGGAATTCAACGTGGGCTTTCAGTTCAATACACTCCGGTACCGATATCGATTCCTGTTCTTCTCTTATGCAGGAATGTACAGACACCAAGGTACTCAAGCAACGCCACGCTCACCTACTCATAACTGGATTTGATCAGGACTTAGTTTTGGGTAACAAACTTGTGAACATGTATGGCAAGTGTGGTTGTATGGAAGATGCACGCAAAGTGTTTGACAAAATGCCTGAAAGAGACTCCTTGTCTTGGAATGCCATGATTGGAGGATATGCCAAAGCCGGACATTGTGAAGAAACTCTTAGATTGTATTACAGAATGCTTGGAGAAGGAATACTGCCGGATAATTTCACTTTTCCTGTGGTGCTCAAGGCGTGTGGCAAGCTGCTAGATCTGCAAGAGGGAAAGAGGATTCATTATCACATAGCGAGATCTCGGTTTGAAAATGACGTCTTTGTAGTGACCGCGCTAATACACATGTACATAAAATGTGGGAATCTGGAGGATGCACGCCTAGTATTTGATAAGATGTCTCAGAGAAATGTAGTATTGTGGACTGCAATGATTGTGGGGTATGCACAAAGTGGAGGCTCTGAGGAGGCCTTGTGGTTGTTTCAGCAAATGCAGATTGCAGGTGTGATGCCAGACCCGGTTGCTTTGGCAAGTGTGCTTCCGGCCTGCGCCCATTTGGGAGCTCTGCGGCAAGGTAAGTGGATTCACAGCTACATAATTAGAAATGGATTTGAGTTTGATGCTTTCGTAGTAACTGCGTTGATAGACATGTATGCAAAATGTGGGAGTATAGTGACTGCGCGTCAATTGTTTGATAAACTGACTAAGAGAAATGTGGTCTCATGGAATGCGATGATTGCCGGCTATGCACAAAATGGACATGCTCATGATGCAGTGGATCTGTTTCATGAAATGCAACAAGCTGGCGTGAAACCTAGCTCTGTCACCATGGTTAGTTTGCTCTCGGCATGTGGACAGTTGGGAGTTCTTGAACAAGGAAAATGGATTCATGATTACATTGCTAGAAGTGGATTTGAGTCGGACATTTCTGTTCAGAATTCCTTGGTGGCTATGTATGGCAAGTGTGGTAGTGTAGAGGCTGCACGCCAGCATTTTGAGAAAATAACGCGAAGAGATGTGGTTTCATGGAATGCAATGATTGGTGTGTATGCCCAGAATGGATGCGCGGAAGAGGTTTTGGCACTCTTTGATCAAATGCAATCTTCATTGGTGAAACCTAACCAGTCCACCGTTGTGAATCTGCTGTCTGCATGTGCACAGCTGGGAGCTTTGCAGCAGGGCATATGGATGCATGATTATATAATCAGTTGTGGACTTGAGATGGATGTTTCTGTGGCAAATTCCCTTGTGGCTATGTATGCCAAATGTGGGAACATAGAGATTGCATGCCAAATATTTGACACAATGCCTGAAAGAGATGTTGTATCATGGACTGCAATGATTGACATGCATGCTCAGAACGGACAAAGCTATGAAGTGTTCATGCTATTTCATCAAATGCAACTAGCAAAGGTGCTACCCAACTCGGTCACCATGGTGAGCATACTCTCAGCATACGCCCATGGAGGAGCCCTGCAACAAGGCAAACCGATCCATGGTTACATAATTAAAACTGGATTTGAATTAGATTCTAATGTGGGGACAACCCTAATAGGCATGTACTCCAAATGTGGGAGCGTGGAGGGTGCACACCAAGTATTTGATGAAATGTCAAGAAGAGATGTTGTTTCATGGACTGCAATGATTGCAGGGTATGCCCAAAATGGATACTCCAATGAGGCGTTGACGTTCTTTAATCAGATGCAACTTGTAGGCATGAAACCTGATACTGTTACCATGGTGAATGTTTTCTTGGCATGCATCCATTTAGGAGCTCTACAACAAGGCAAGTGGCTTCATAATTACATTATTCGAAGTGGGCTTGAGTCGGATGTTTCAGTTGGAAACTCTCTTCTAGCCATGTATGCCAAGTGTGGGAGTATAGAAATTGCACGTCACTTGTTTGACAGAATGGTCAATAGAGATGTTGTCTCATGGAATACAATTATTTCAGGTTATGGGATGCATGGCCGTGGTGAGGATGCCCTTGCGCTTTTTTCTCAGATGCAAGAGATGGATGTGGTGCCAAATTCCATAACCTTCATTTCTATTCTATCTGCATGCAGTCACTCAGGCCTAGTTAATGAAGGCTGGCACTACTTTGATTGCATGAATAAAGTTTATTGCATCTCACCTGGAATAAAACATTACGCATGTATGGTTGACCTTCTTGGCCGTGCAGGGCTTCTAGATGAAGCACAAAACTTTATCCAAAAAATGCCTATACAACCTGATGCTGGTGTGTGGGGAGCATTGCTTGGTGCCTGTAGAATTCATGGCAATGTTAATCTAGGAGAATGTATAGCAAAGCATCTTTTGGAACTAAAATCTGAAGATGCTGGACATTATGTACTGGTGTCAAACATTTACGCTGCAGCTGGCAGGTGGGATGATGTTTCAAAGATGAGAACACTAATGAAAAAAAGAGAGTTGAAAAAGACACCAGGATACAGTTTTATTGAAGTGAACAATAGGACGCATGCATTTGTTGTAGGAGATAGATCGCACCCTCAATCTGAGCAAATCTATGCACTCTTAGAGAACTTGGCTAGGCAGATGGAGGTGGCAGGCTATGTGCCTGATACAAAGTTTGTGCTTCATGACGTGGAGGAGGAGGTAAAGGAAGATCTTCTTTACAGTCACAGCGAGAAGCTTGCCATTGCTTTTGGGCTTATCAACACAAGCCCTGGGACACCAATCCGAATCACAAAGAATCTTCGTGTGTGTGGTGACTGCCACAATGCTACTAAGTTCATTTGCAAGATTGTAGGGCGAGATATAATTGTAAGGGATGCAAATCGTTTCCATCATTTCACAAATGGAATTTGTTCATGTGGGGATTATTGGTGATTCTAAATAAAACAACCAACAAACATAAGCTAGTGTATATACAAACTATACATATTTGTTACCCTTGCAGAGATGTGATATTTCATTCATTGGTTGATTGTTGTCATCGAACTTAGCAGGCTGAGCTGTAATAAGTTTCGACACAAAAGGTGATTGCATTGCACAAGATTGGGTGAATATTTGTTGTAATGGTAAGCTAATCTAACATTAGCAAGAACCGTGCATTGTTGGAATCAAAAGGTTCAACCATTTTACTTATATTAATACTACATCTTGCAACAATTATTGCCATGTTGTTAGTGTATGTAATATATATATATATATATATGGAAGTGCTTCTATGCCCATCAGATAGTTTTCTTCCATTAACGATGACCCAAGTTCAAATCCTGGTGGGTGTGCTCCATGCCTGGGTGCAAGGCGGCCATTTGTGGCCTTATGTAACTGGTATTGTCTGTCCTCTTGTAGCAGCGTTGTTGTAATAGCCTGGGGATAAATAATGGTTTACTTTCCTTATTATAAGAATAATGTGAGAAGGCAAGAAGCTTTCCAATATATATGTGTGTGGGAGGGTGGGGAATTGCTTCAAGAAACATAACCCGGTGGGGCTGCAACATAAAAAACAGACTTTTTTTGGCTTAGGTGCCAGTTCTGAGAGGTTTCTCTTCAGCTAAAATCAACCAGGCCTCATCCCTTTTGGAACTCATGCCATATGGGTAGGGAAGACCACAGGAGGAATGGAAACGTGGCAGACTGGTTAACACTTTGTTGATCTCATTGGTGATCCAACACCCTGTTGGCAGTTAGTTTACATTTGATTTTGTAGTTGTCTTGAAAATTTGCATGCTTCTCGGAAGAGTGTCGTTAGCATAAAATCCTCACCAAAGGTAAATGATAAGATCTCATGCCTGGGCTTTTTTTCCAGGTCTTTCAACTTTTGTAAAATTTTAGGAATATTTCTTACTTGCTATGAATTACCACCAATATCCTGTATGGACTTTACAAGTATCCTTAAAGTGTACTTGATTTATGTAATGTTTCTAAAAGTGACATGCACACAAACCCTAAAAATGACATGCATGCAAACCCTAAAAGTGACATGCAAACCCTAAAAGTGACATGCATGCAAACCCTAAAAGTGACATACAAACCCTAAAAGCTATATAAGGTGGTTAGTTGAAGCAAAAGAATATCATTGTTATTATTCATCTTTTGGAAACAAGTTTTGGGAGCTCGGTGAGCTACTTAGGGTTTAGGGCGGATTTCCTTGACCTAATTGGATTCGATGGCGAAATCTATCAACCCTAGCCAATCTTGAGGATGAATCACCCAGGTTCATCATTGCGTACTTAATGGCAACTTAGATTTATTGTGTTTAAAGGCAGAATTAGAGATTCACTATAGCTAGGTGAATTACCTTCTTGGGGATTACTTTTGAAGGGACTGATTGTTGAGGAGGAATGCAGTCCCATTTGGAGCCTCGATAGAAATGGAGGCACATTCATGATGAAGGTTTGACATCCAAATTCATGGGCAAAAAACAGATATTTGAGGCAACGAACTGTTTATGAAAAGGGCGTGAGCATTAGGGCAGATTCATGCACATTGACAAGCTTGGCACCCTCTCTATCCACATGCAACGAATCATTGAACTCTCCTTTTCTAGGGAAAGGCGAACATCAAGTATAAGCAACAATCTCTGTCTCGTTATCTATGTGGTCAATAGACAATATTGTGGCAACTTTGGGCCGTCGTTTATCAAGTTGGAAGGGTAGCGACCCATTATTATATTCACCCTTTAATAGGGCAGTGATCCAGTGTTGAGGGCTTGATCCACTTAGGAGAGGGACGTGATACCAATTGGAATATTACAGGTATTAACAAAGAGCCCACACACATATTCAAAGGATAAGATTGGAGTAAGAGGAAGTCGTGAACATAGGGCTGAATACATTAAAAGGGTGTGACAGTTCCTTTGGGAATCTCTCCTAGTTGGGCACTATCCTTATGCCCTATGCTCCATTCATACACTATATACAGGTCTGGTGATTTGTATAAACTGCTACAGCCATCTCCAACTCATATTTTGGGCTGCCACAGTTAATAAGGAAGCGTCATTCCTGTTCCAAGGATCCTTCAGTATTTCGTTGAAGACTTCATAAGAACTGGGTTGTTATACCTATTGCATAGAACGTATTATTGCCGTTGTTCCTGCCATCTACATAACGTTAGCAACATTGTTTAAACACCTTCCACAGTACACCTTCAACATTTTTCAAGGTCAGAGTTATTCCACTTATTATATATGGTTACACAGGACTGATTTGAAGCATTTATTATTTCTAGACTTGCATAAACAATTTTATGTATTTCATTAGCATTCTTAGGCTGAATATCATGGATTTTGTGATGTCTATTCATTCTACTATCACATGCAATTAATCTTTGGATAAATACATATTTACACCAACCAAGCAAACCAACAATCAATCAATAAAATGGCAGCTCTATGAACAAATCCATGCACAGCAAGGAAAACCTCTAGTTTGGAATATTACAGTGGTATCAGAGCATGTTCTTGGCCAGCTGTGGGGAAATTGACATGAACATGGTGTTATAAGCAATTTCACACATTAGTAGTGGAGAGTTCGTTTCATTTTTGTGGAAGTGTATCTATTGCTAAGAAACAAAACATCTTGAAGTCTGCTACAACTTCCAGGAGAGTGCCTTTATTGTGATCGCAAAGCTCCATTACATATCCGTCCTCAAAACTGTTCCAATCAGATTGGTAAGGGATCTTACAGGGGTTGCATCAATGGCAAGAACTATAGATGGCAGGCTGTTACCCACCTTCCTTGCTGCCTTGCCAATAGAGGAAAAGGAGCCTACTTGGGAGGAGTTAATGAGGAACCTTGCTAAGACACAACAGAGCTGAGAGCATAATTTGCAATGGTTTGAAGATTCATTACTACGAAGTAAGAAGGGAAGACTTGGTATGTTTACCAAAAAGGCATCCAAAAGTCTCTATGCTGATTGTGGTTCAGAGTGTAATAAATTAACAATCATAGATCAACCTACAATTGATCATGAAGAAAGCAAAGATCCATTATCGGGTAGGAGTCCTAAAGAAGATGAGATCATGTTCACTCGCTCTCTCATGTCATATGACAATTTGGACCATGAGGAATCAGAGATTGCACCCTTGAGTCTTCTGGATGAACACAAGGTAGTTAGAGTAGGTAGAAGAGGAACCCGGTTAGATTCATAGGAAGGAGTGGAGAGGCATGACACATAGAGGATTGATTCTATACATGCCGAGCAGTATGGAGGTTATGAGCCACATCTTGTGAAGGGGCCATTAATGGTTCATGTTGTAGATGCAAATGCGTTGATGGGAGACATTCCAGGGACTAGCCGATAGTGACATGGACGCATCCCTTATTTTTCGAAATGGGTATAGTACAAATGTGTGGGATCTTGGTTTAGATGACACCAGTCGAGTGAGTGCCCAAGAGGATATCGCAACCTACACATGATGCAGGACAGTTGTGACCCATGAGGGCATGAGTGGCACTCATGGTTTGAGGGGAGAGCCTTCAGCAATGATTCTACATGAGCACTCAAAATTGCCGGTGACTGACGAGAGATCTGACACAAAGGATTTGGATCAGGTATGGGATCATGAGTTGCCTTTGTGGGATAGTCGTTTAACCATGGAGGAGGTAGTTGAGCACATTCCTTGTGGACCAACCAACAAGGAAGTGTATCCATATAGAGATTGGGTAGACAGGTATATGACGGAGATGGAGACACCCAGGTTTACAGGCTCAGTTGACATCAGTGGAGTTGCTGTGGAGAAGAGGGCCAACTTTCGCTTCCAGGAGTTTTTCGAGGGATGCTTAGGTTTGGAGGCATGACAGAGCAGTCTTCTGAGGAGTTTGTGCAACTTATGATTACTTGGTTCATTAAGGGCATTCAGATGGATTTTAGTATCAATCAAAGGGTTGTTTGGGATCCTGGTATCAAGGGGTCAATTCATGATTGGGTGGCAAGGAGGCATGAGGTGATCTAGTGGCTCATATGGGATCCTGGTATTGGTGTCCGGATGCATTTTTTAGTTGACACTTGTCGATTGCTTGAGGACAAGCAATCTTTAGCGAGGGAGGACTGTAATGTTCCTAAAAGTGATATGCATGCAAACCCTAAAAATGACATGCATGCAAACCCTAAAAGTGACATGCAAACCCTAAAAGTGACATGCACGCAAACCCTAAAAGTGACATGCAAACCCTAAAAGCTATATAAGAAGGTTAGTTGAACCAAAAGGGTATCATTGTTATTATTCATCTTTTGGAAATGGATTTTGGGAGCTCGGTGAGCTACTTAGGGTTTAGGATGGATTGCCTTGACCTAATTGGATTTGGTGGCGAAATCTATCCACCCTAGCCAATCCTTAGGATGAATCATTGAGGTTCATCATTGTGTACTTAATGGCAACTTAGATTTATTGTGTTTAAAGGAAAAATTAGAGATTCATTACAGCTAGGTGAATTACCTTCTTGGCGATTACTTTTGAAGGGACGAATTGTTAAGGAGGAACACAGTGCCATTTGGAGCCCCAGTAGAAATGGAGGCACATTCATGATGAAGGTTTGACATCCAAATTCATGGGCAAAAAACAGATATATGAGGCAATGAACTATTTATGAAAAGGGCGTGAGCATTAGGGCAGATTTATGCACATTGACAAGCTTGGCACCCTCTCTATCCACAGACAACGAATCATTGAACTCTCCTTTTCTAGGGCAAGGCGAACATCAAGTACAAGCATCGATCGCTGTCTCGTTATCTATGTGGTCAATAGACAATATCGTGGCAACTTTGGGCTGCCGTTTATCAAGTTGGAAGGGTAGCGACCCATTATTATATTCACCCTTTAATAGGGCAGCGATCCAGTGTTGAGGGCTTGATCCACTTAGGAGAGGGACGTGAGACCAATTGGAATATTATAGGTATTAACAAAGAGCCCACACACATATTCAAAGGATAAGATTGGAGTAAGAGGAAATCGTGAACATCGGGCTGAATACATTAAAAGGGTGTGACAGTTCCTATGGCCATCTCTCCTAGCTGGGTGCTATCCTTATGCCCTATATTAAATTGAGCACATAGATATGTGGACAAACACACAACTCACATGATAGATCACACAATTTACTCAGTTATTGAAGAATGAAACAGTGCAAAAATGGCTTGTAGCTGTGAATGCTTTTCATTAATCAAAGAGTAATTAGATAAATAATTACAATGAAGTACAATGGCTTTAATAGCCACAAGCAATTCGAATCCACATGAGGAAGTTCGAATTGATTAGACTCTACTTGACTGTAGGTAATCAAGACCTTGTCTAAATCAATATCAGAGGACTCAATAGTTAATTGACCTTGTCTAAACCATAACCGGAGTTCATCGGAGCTCTAAAACATAACTCAAGTGTTACATTCAGTGTTGACTAAGGTTAACTGACAGTGGTAGGTGAGAAATGCGCCCCACATGTGTTCAGTCAAGTAAACCTAGCTCTAACTGAATGTAGAGGACTAGAACTGAATGTAACTGACTCCTAACTTAGCTTGACTAGTCATCGACTGAAGTGAACTGACCTTGGTTGGTTTCGGCACTCCCAGTGGCTTCCTAAATTGTAGGGATTGGTTTAGGAGGCTCCTAAACTCATGCAATCAAGTGCAATTAGTAGCAGTGAGCCTCAATTAGTGTTCCCCACACTTCAGTAACTGAAACATGTGCCCCAATTAGGTCAAGTGGACTCAATGGTTTTAATGACTATAAATAGACTGGATGGACTCCCGATTTAGACATGACTCCCGATTTAGACATATGACCAAATTTGGACAAGGGAGGATTAATAATCCTAACACCCTATGCTCCATTCATACACTATATACAGGTCTGGTGATTCGTATAAGCTGCTACAACCATCTCCAACTCATATTTTGGGCTGCCACAGTTAATAAGGAAGCGTCATTCCTGTTCCAAGGATCCTTCAGTATTTCGTTGAAGACTTCATAAGAACTGGGTTGTTATACCTATTGCATATAACGTATTATTGCCGCTATTCTTGCCATCTACATCATGCTAGCAACATTGTTTAAACACCTTCCACAGTACACCTTCAACATTGTTCAAGGTCAGAGTTATTCCCCTTATTATATATGGTTACACATGATTGATTTGAATCATTTATTATTTCCAGACTTGCATAAACAATTTTATGCATTTCATTAGCATTCTTAAGCTGAATATAATGGATTTTGTGATGTCTATTCATTCTAATATCGCATACAATTAATCTTTGGATAAATACATATTTACACCAACCAAGCAAACCAACAACCAATCAATAAAATGGCAGCTCTATGAACAAATCCATGCACAGAATGGAAAACCTCTAGTTTGGAATATTACAATTTATTTGGAAGTCATTTTTTTCAATTTGACAAAGTAAGTCTGCATTTTGTGAAAGATGTTGATCTCACTCTCAGGTATGGTAGATGAGCTATAGATGTCTTTCTTCCCTCCCAATGATGCGATTCCAAATGGGATCAGAAAACTGTGGATCACGGAATTTCGTGCAGGCAACTATTTGCATCGAGAGTAGCGAGATGCTTTACAATCCAGTATGGGGGAGATGTTGTCACGTGACGTAGTGTAACGTAATGTTACCTAACATTACCAAAAATAAAATGTAATTAGAAAAAATCATGTTCATAAAATAAAAAATAGTGAAAAAAATCCATGTCGGCTCATAAAAAAATTTTAAAACCAACATAGATCAATCTTAAACGTGGATTTATCAAGCACGAGAAGGGATCACATTCTTTGAGGTGTAAATTTTTTGTGGACCTGTACAAAATTTAAGATAATTTTTTTACACCTTAAGGCTACGCTGCAGGAAACGCTTGCGCCCCCTTTGTACCATGCCCATTTCTCCTTTGAAACACTGAAACACATTTGATACTGTACCATCTGTGGTGGTATGGCCTAAAACACATTTCACGGTCGTATCGCCCTCTGTACGCCGTGTTTCCAACACGAAAAAAGCCCGCTCGGGCCCAAAAAACAAACCATTGCTTAATTTGTGGGTTAACTTCCTTAAGTTTGGTTTGGAAAAGTTGATTAGGGTTAGGTAAAGATCTAGAACATTGTGTAAGTATTTTATTATTATTATGAAATGTCGATTTCACTTCATATCTTCACAACGATAAAACAAATTGAGCAAGCAAAGACTACTTCAGGAAGGCGATAAGATGAGTTTCCAAGAATACGGTTTGAGCATTATTTGAGGAAGAATGTAAAGAGTCTGCATCAACGTTTTGCCTCTTGAGAAACAATTTGTTTGCACTACTGCTTTTTACAGGTAGAGGGTAGGTCCATCGATTTGTTGCTACAACAACCAACATCTTTTTTTAGGTAGCTACAACCATCTAATTTTATAGTTTTGTGGCATTTTGGGGCATCCCCAATCACAGTTTGGTGTTAAGTGGTGAGCAACAAGCAATCTTTCAGGGTTTTGGTGTTTTTTTATTTGGTTATGCTTCATTTTAAAAAAATTTAATGTTATTTTCAACTTTTCTTTTTTTGTAGAAGTAATGGATGCCAACGAAAAAACCGATTTTCCTCCACTGCCTAAGCCCAACAAAAGGGATGACTATTACCCATTATGGAGGCATGTTAAGAAAATTGAAAGAATTGCAGGTGTTGGTTCATGGGAATGGCGTTGCGCTCTTTGCAATGGCCTGTATACAGGCTCTTACCCAAGAGTGAGGGCACATTTTTTGCATGAAACATGAAAAGGGGTTGAGAGTGGTATGAAAACAAGTGATAAAGGGGAAAGGAGGAAGTTTTAGAATGAACAACAAGAGGTTGATAGGGTTACAAGAAGACATGGTGAAATTAATAATGCCATACGTCAAGCTCCATCCATGGAGCCAAGGATTATGTAGGAAGCAAGGAAGAGGAAGGCAACTCAGACACAGGGGCATACATAAAAATTTAGTAACAATCCTTCTCCTTCAATTCAAGACAACACGATAGATAAAATGGTGAATGTTTAGGGGAGGGAAGAAGTTGAAACAAGAGTGGCTAGAGCCATTTATGCTTGTGGTATTCCCTTTAATGCGGTTCGGTCTCCTCATTGGCAAGACATGGTTAGGGCAATTAACACTGCTCCCAAAGGGTTCAAGGGGCCCACCTATGAAAAAGTACGAACCGATGTCATAAAAAAAGAGAAGGAGTTTTTGGAGGATGTGCTATCACCTATTCATGTTTCATGGGGTAGCTTTGGTGTTACCATTGTCTTTGATGGATGGATAGATGCTAGGCAGAGACCATTTGATAAATATTATTGCCACGTCACCAAAAGAAGCAATGTTCCTAAAGGTTGAGGATTGTTTAGGGGAGGTAAAGGATGATCATTTTATTGCTGATGTTATAATGAAAGCTATTGAACAAATAGGGCCTAGTAAAGTGGTGCAAGTTATCACGGATAATGCACCAGTTTGCAAAGTTGTGGGTCTAATTATTGAGAGCAGGTATGATCACATTTTTTGGACACCATGCATTGTCCATAATCTAAATTTGATCTTAGAAGAAATTGACAACAAAGTACCATGGATAAAGAAACTAATAGGGCAAGCAAGGGAGATAATTAAATTCATCACCAACCACCATAATCTCAAGCAATATTTCGAGAATTCTCCAAATTGGAGTTGTTGAAAGTTGCAAGACAAGATTTGCCTCCAACTTAGGGTTGATTTGAAATACATTTTACAACAAAAAACTACATATAATGTTTCACTCCTTTTCAACCCCAATAAACAAGGAAATTCAAGAGAAAAGATATCAAATGTGTGCCAACAAGTTTCAAACCTATAGGGCATTCTTATCATGCATATATAATAGATGAAATTCTCTTTATGAAAACAATAATTATAGTAATAAATGTGCACTATATTCTTCTAGGTCAATGTCAAAACCCTTAATGATTTTGGTCTTATCTTATGTCAAATCAACAAGATATACAAGTGTTGGAAATTACCAAACAATGAACACAAAGATAGCTAAAAATCAAACCTACAATAAAACAATCTTGGACAATTGAAAACTTCACACACACACACAAGATATGAAGTTCAAGTACATACTTCCATCTTATCACAAGCTAGTACAACCCTCTCTCCAAAACTCTTGCTAGCTAAACACCCTAGCCAACACCAATGAGCTCCAACAAGAAAGCATCACACTAGCAAGTCCTCCTAAACAAGACATATTCTCTTCTCCTCATCATCAACAAGTACAACCCAAGGTTTAATGCACAAAACCCTAACTCCAATGTTTTCAAGGGATGAAATTCTAAACCTAGTATTCAAGATGCTCCAAGTGCTCCAAGAAACCTAGAATCTCCAAGGCAAGAGATATAAAGTACAAATAACTACAACAAGAGAGAGATTGCTGTCAGAACCCCATAAATTCTGAAAAAATTTAAATTTTTTTAAAATAGCATATAACTTCATTAAATGCAGTCAGCAACTGTTTGATTAGTTTTATGTTACTAGAATTGTAACTGAATGATCCTTTAATTATACTTAACTTAAAGAGTAATTCTTTTCAGTGATTGATTATTTTTCTGCTTGCAACACAAGGTGGATTTGTCATGAAGGACTGGGCTTACTTAGCTTTCGAGCTAATGCAGCGGTTTTCTTCTATTACAGGTAAACAGGTAAGGTGTACGGGTCGCAGTTAACAAGTCTCGAAAGTTTACAATACGATTTGCTGTATATAATTTATTTAGTGAAAGCACATACATGCTAGTCAGATTTACCATGCTTCTACAGGTAAAATTTTACTAAGTTTCTTTCGAGATCTAATGGTAGAGAATTGAAATTCTACTCATAAAGATGGCAGTTAACTTCTTTATCCAGAAAATAGAGTTTAACAATTCTTCAGAGAATGAAACCATTTAATGTTCATACAGAAGGTGAAAGTAAGAAAGTAATAATTATTTCTTTATTTAAACAGCTAGCATGGTAGAAAAATCACAACATCAGAGGTCTACATCTATTATTCATCGTTACTGTAACATGCCATGCTTAGATTGCAATACATTCAGATTTGCAACTGTAGTTGTAAAGGATCAGATATTACAAATTTCGTCCTATACTTTTCCTTACTTTAAGCATGTACAAGTTTATTGTTTGATACAAGTCTTCTTTTAATAGTTTAAGGGTTTGCACTGTTTTGGAATGCTACTCTATTTCCAAATCGACATTTGAATAGAAACCAATTCTCCTTTAGAATCAGTCCTAGACTTATCATAATTAAAATTTCTTTATGAGTTTTCAAGACTATACTGTCAAACACTAGAGGTTATTATATCCACGCTGCCTATCACATATTAACTTATAAAATCTTTAATAAATTTGGAGCTTGGGAATGACAGAAGTCTAAAAGTCACTACAAGGATTCTAAGACTACTAAGAGGTTAATAATCTATTAGCAAAATTAAGGCTATGGATTAGAGTAATTCAAAACCAAGATTAAGGGATTACATAAATTAATTACCACCAACTATAGACTTTAAGGAAATGTTATGTCTCTTACCTTCATTT
Source organism: Pseudotsuga menziesii (assembly GCA_001517045.1). NCBI lineage: Eukaryota > Viridiplantae > Streptophyta > Pinopsida > Pinales > Pinaceae > Pseudotsuga > Pseudotsuga menziesii. Next base: position 166,474 of record LPNX011235208.1, read on the forward strand.
AAAGACTAGGCAAAAGACAATATAGTTATGGGTTTATAAACATCTACGCTATAACCTTATTCCACTACTCTTATAACACCTTGTAACTCAAACAAATCTCCATACCAATGTATACGAGATTAACAATGACCAATATTTATCATACAAAGTTTTATGAGCATTGTTTTAATGTTACGTGGTTGAATTAAATCGCAGGTGATACTATGGTATATCGAACTTTAAGGGATCTCCACGCTATGATTTGGTTTGCAAAATCAATCAATAGTGATCTTGTCGCGGGACTTTAGAACTCATACCCACTGCATGCAGAGTATTAAAAGTATACGTGGTCTCTTCTTGGCCATGCATTGGCGTTTTAAAAACAGTTGACCCAACCCTAGTCGTCATTCTCCTTTGTCTCCGGCCTTTGGCCGCTCTGCAAACCCTCCTGGTCCATTTTGCCGTCGCGTTGTCTGCTATCATTTTTCCTGCTGCTCCAGCTCTTCGTTATCCCATCTAATGCACTGTGTGAGGAGGTTATGGTGTGGAATAACTTGCTGTTTGTCTCTGCGATACCTCCATTGTTTAACTTGAGCTCTGAACAGTGGTAGTCTTTACCTTTCTTCGTTCCAATGAGAGTGATTCCTCCTCCATGTAGCTTGGCTTATGCTGTCTGCAGACTGTGTGTTGTTTACCAGGATAGAATGTTGTAGCCGTAGGGTTTTTCCCTGTCCATCGATTTGCTGGGGTTTCTTTTGCTGTTAGTGTGGAGAGTGTTATCAACGTCGCTCCTCTGCCATCGTTTGGCAGGTTCCTTGCTCAAGCTGGTCGCAACATCATTGTGTGGGATTTTCCACTGCTAAGGTAACCAGATATAATCGTTTTCTTTAATGTCAAGCTAATATTTATGTTATTACATTTCTTTTACATTATTAAAGTAACTAACAGTCGGCTGTAAAACTTGTTTTTGCAGATATACCTGCTACCCTTCTCTGCAAACAAAAGGAATGAGGGTTACGGCATTACGGCTACGGTAAGCCCTGGTCTCTCCACGGCTTGTCCACCTTGTGTGAATCCTTAAGGGATTTCAATGGGTTGGTTGTTGCGGCCCTTTTTGACCCTCATGGCTGTTGGTTGTTTGTTTGATGTTATGCAATCGTGGGTTAATACCCTAGCTCTCATGCAGAGCTTTCTGGCTTCGACCGTGTGTGTAAAAACTCGTTTGTAATTATTATTGTGTTTATATACTGGACAGGCTGTAAGCCTTCGTGTAAAATTTTGTTACTGCCGTGAGTAATACTACTGCACTGGCTTTTATTTGCAGTCAATACATTTGCGTATTTTGTAAAGATTAGGGTGTTTACCCTGGGTTATTATACCCGTAAATGGTTACTGCAATCTTCTCCTGCATTCTTTACTTGCTTACGCTATAGAAGTTTCGAATGTCTATTATGTTTAATTTTTATTCTTATAAACATAACTGTGAGTAAAATACTGTTAGTTTTACCATTAGTTAATTTACTTGTAAATAAAATGGATTTTATAGGGTTTAACGCTAAATTGTAATGAAGGATAATAATACTGTTCTTATTTCTTTTTAATGTAAAAAGAAAATTAAGTTAAGAAGGCGACTGTAACATTAAGGTTACTGATTTAGTTTACAGTACGCAATTAAGCTTGACTGCAAAGCATCCTGTACTTCTGTCTTTTCTTCTTGCACAGATAAACATTTGATATGTATACTGAAAATAAGTGTTATTATCTAGTTTATAATTTAATCTTCTTATTAATAAGAAAATTTTAAATGATATACTGTTTATACCCTGATAATAATATAGGGTTTATATCCCTCTTTCAATTTATCTTGGCACTGTCAGTAAATTTGTACTTATAGCTCAGTTAGTAAAGTAGTTCTAAGATACAGTATAAAAATGTTTTAAGTTTTACTTACAGTAAACAAGAATACTACTTATATTAATAAAAATGATATTCTTGTTTTACGTAAATAAATTATTATTATAATCACTATATTAACCTTCTGTGAGTACTACATTTTCTGTATTAATGTTCTTAGTTTATTTCCACCAGTTTATTGAAAATAGTACTTACTAATTAATTTAGATATAATTTATACCATACTGTCTATTTTCGTTTATAATTCAATTATTTTCTTAGTTATGATAGTTATTTATATATGTTCAGTGTTTAATTTATCTCTATCTAGGATTATCTTATAAGCATACTTATTAATATTGTTCAGAGTATTTACTTAGTTTGTTTTAGTTTATTTTTAACAGAAAGATTTATTCTATTTTAAAATCCTATTACCAGTTCTGGTATTTAAACTATATGGTATAATTATACTATTCTGAAAGGAAGTACTGTATAGTAAAACAGTAAATAGCCTAGTCTAAAATCTACTACTCTGTCTAAACTTTCCAATAATAGAATTACTGAAAAACAAAATATAGTACCAGGAAATAGTTTTAGAATTGAAGGAAAATAAACTTATGAATTTGTGGAGCACTTGTAGTTACTGAAAGTAACTAAATGAGAAGCTCGGTTCAAAAGGATACTACTTACCAATACCGAGATACTGTGCTGGAGTACGGTCTGGTGAAACTAGATGTGGAAAAACACAGTAATTTTTTAATTTCATCAAAAGATTAATTACTAATAACCTGAGATATTCACATTACTAAACTAGCTAACTTTTCTGTCACATAAATAAAACATATCATTCATCCATTCATACTCATTAAAACATAAATAGATAAATGATAGAACCTGTTTAAGCTGTGGACAACAACAGCAATGGTAGGCCGTTCCTTCCTACCAACTCCTGGAGAGCGTTCAGACAGCGACTCCTCAGGACCCTTGAGCTTGCTCTGGTCTCTCTGGCTGGAACTAAGTGTAGCAAAGTCAAATACCAGTCTTCAAACTCAGTATTAACCCAGAACTTTTTCAGTAAGCTCTCCTAGCTAACAAGCTGTAATAAAACAAGTTACTGCAGCAATCCTCTCAGACAACTTCCTTACTGTTTTTCCCTCTTTCCTCAATGAATTTCCTGAATAACATTCACCTGAATGAATTCTCTCTGGAAAATCTGAGCAGCCTCAGCTCTCTTCATTGAGTATTTTTAAAAGATTGCCTAGGTCTTTTTTGGGTTAACTGTCATTTAATGAGCCACCTGCTCTGATCCCACTTTCTTGGGGGATCATGACCCCAAATGTAGGGAAGTTGCCACCTGCAACCTAGGAAGTGTTTGAGGATTCTGCCACTTGTCTATTGCCTTCCACCTAGTTCCATCCACCAGTTTGACCAGTAACCTCTTTTTAACAGCTCTACCATGCTGTTGTCTCCATAATTTATTTATTAATAATAAAAATATTCTGAATTACATTCCAATTCTATTGACTCTGCTGAGTCATCAATCCTACTTAGCATTAAATTTAACATAATGTCTCAGGAATATAATCAAAACAATTTACATAATTTTACAAAATTGGGGTATGTGACATACACACCCCCTTAAAATGTAACATCGTCCTCGATGTTACTTATTCTTCATCTTCTGCAACCTCCTGGAATAGATTCGGGTATGCTTCCCGCATCTTACTTTCCAGTTCCCAGGTAGCTTCTTCAGGACTAAGGTGCTTCCATTGCACTTTCAGCTGTCCAATTATGCGGTTCTGCAGAGTAATTTCCCTCCTCCCGAGGATACAGTCCGGCTCCACCAGAACTTCCCCTTCTGGTTCCACCTGTACAACATTCCAATCAATTACATGAGTAATATCATGAACATACTTTTTCAGAACAGAAATATGAAAAATATTATGCACTTTCAAATTAGGTGGTAACGCTAACTGATATGCAACTTGACCAATTCTGGATAGAATTTCAAACGGACCACAGTAACGTGGTGCTATTTTTGCACAACTCCCCAGTTTTAAGGAGCTTTTCTTTGATCTTACCTTTATGAACACGTGCTCACCCACCTGGAACTCCTTGGGAGTTCTTTTCAAATCTGCTTGGCTCTTTTGTCGATCCTGTGCCACCTTTAAGTTTTCCTGCACTTGTTTCACAATCTGTTCCATTTCCTTCAATAATTTAGGCCCTAACACCAATCTATCTACTGGATTATTCCAGGAGATATGGGTGTTACCTTTACGCCCATACAAAATTTCAAATGGGCTGAACTTAGCTGAGGATTGATAGTTATTATTATAAGCAAATTCTGTTAAATGCAAGTAATCCTCCCACTTACCTGGCTGATCCTTAGCATACATTCTTAACAGATCTTCCAACACCTGATTCCCTCTTTCTGTCTGTCCGTCTGTCTGAGGATGGAAAGAGGTGCTGAAATTCAGTGTTGTGTTTAATCCTTTAAACAGGGATTTCCAGAAATTCCCTGTGAATTTAGGATCTCTGTCTGAAATAATAACCTTAGGTACTCCATGTAACCTAAAAATATGCTTTAGAAATATATCCGCTATATTGGCAGCCTTGTAGGTAGTCTTGACAGGAATGAAGTGTGCTACTTTACTTAACTTGTCCACTACCACCATAATTGAATCGTTCTGATTCTGATTTCTGGGTAATCCAGTAATGAAATCTAAGCTGATTATCTCCCACTTCCAACTAGGAATATGCAAGGGTTGCAATAAACCAACTGGATGTTGGTGTTCTGTTTTCACTTGTTGACAGTCCAAACATCTAGGTATATACTCAGCTACTTCAGATTTCATATTAGCCAAAAATATTCTTTTCTTAACATGGTGACCGTCTTTTTGTAGCCTGGATGCCCTGAGTAAGGGGTTTTATGAACTTCATCAAGAATTAGCAATTTAACCTTAGGCACATTAGGTACATACAATCTGTTCTTAAACAATAAAAATCCATATTTATTTAGGCTATAACCTTTTATTAAACTTTCTGTAGGTTCTTCTTTAGCTGTAACCTGTAATTTATGATAAATTTCATCCAATTTTATCCCTTCAGTTAGCTGTTCATTTAAATCAGAAGCATAAGTACTGATTGCTGCTGTAAAATTCAGCTTTGCATTCCTGCTCAAAGCATCAACCACCTTATTTTCTTTTCCTTTTATGTGCTGAATTTCGAAATCGTATTCACTTAAGAAGGCTAACCATCTTGTTTGCTTTGCATTTAAGTTGGGATGATCTAAAAGGTATTTCAAACCCTTATTATCAGTCATTAAAGTAAACTTTCTGCCTATTAAGTGGTGCTGCCACATTTATAAGGCATGAATAACAACAACAAGTTCCAAATCATAAGTGGCATAATTCTTTTCGTGGATCTTTAACTTCATGGACTCATAGGCAATGACATGCCCATCTTGAGTCAGCACTCCGCCTAAACCATCATTACAAGCATCGGTGCATACCACAAAATCCTTATTAGGATCTGCGATTCTTAGAATAGGCGCAGTTGTTAACAAGGTTTTTAATTTCTTCAAACTTTCTTCACATTTTAAGTTCCAATCAAATTTCTTGCCTTTCTTTTGCAAGGAAGTGATTGGATTAGCTATTTTTGAAAAACCTTCAATGAATCTCCGGTAGTAACTGGTAATTCTCATGAAGGACCTAACATCTGTTACGTCTTTTGGAACTGGCCAATCTTCGATTGCCCGAATCTTTTCAGGATCCACTGAAATCCCTTCCTTAGTCACTACGTGACCTAAGTACTGGATTTCGTCCTTAAAGAAATCACACTTGTTGAACTTCGCAAAGAGCTGTTGATCTCGTAGCTCTTGTAAGACTATCCATAAGTGTTCCTTATGTTCCGCTTCATTTTTAGAATAAATTAAGATGTCATCGATGAATACGACAACAAATTTATCTAAGTATTTATGCATTATGTTATTCATCAGACACATAAATACAGCTGGGGCATTAGTAAGCCCAAATGGCATTACGACAAATTCGTAATGTCCATACCTTGTCCTGAAGGCTGTCTTCAAAATGTCCTCATCCTTAATTCTCACATGATGATATCCTGATCTCAAGTCTATTTTTGAGAACACCGTAGCTCCACGTAGCTGATCGAACAGATCATCTATGTGGGGCAACGGATATCTGTTTTTAATAGTCATTTTATTTAGTTGACGGTAATCTATGCAGAATCGCATAGTTCCGTCTTTCTTTTTAACAAATATTACTGGTGCTCCCCAAGGGGACACACTGGGTCGAATATATTTCTTATCTATTAACTCCTTTAACTGTGATTTTAGTTCATTAAGTTCTAAAATATTCATACGATATTGAACTTTCGAGCTAGGTACAGCACCTGGTACCAGCTCAATAGTGAAATCCAGTTCCCTTTTAGGAGGTAATCCTGGAATTTCCTCCAGAAAAACATCAGTAAATTCATTTAACACAGGAATATCCTCTATTTTTATTTTATCTTTTTCAGATTTATTTGCCTCATCTGTAATAGTTACAGCATAGGCCTTGCACCATTTCCTGATTGCTCTTTTGAGTTGTAAGGCAGGAATCTGCCTAATTACAGTTTTCCTAGGAACACCCTTAACTGTTACTGGTGGTTCATTATTATTTTCACACGTAAATGTTTTATCAAAACAGTTTAAAACTACCCCGTGCTATTCTAACCAATCCATACCAATCAATAAGTCATACGAGCCAAGTGGCAGAACATTTAACTTAACAGTAGTTTTAAAGTCATTCATAACTAAAGCACATTCCTTAACATAACAGGTTACCTTCCTTTTTGCCCCTGTGGCTAATTGAACTAACCAGGAGTTATCAAACTTTTCAACAGTCAAATTACAGTTTTCTACTATCTTAGGTGAAATGTAACTAAGACTAGCACCTGGATCTATTAAAATAGTTACAGGGGTTTGGTTAACCATACCTTCTACTTCCACCATGGAAGTTTGATAATCAGCTTGGCGGTTCTCCAACGCTGCATTGATTCGGGGCATAGTCCTTGCAAAATCTCCAATAGTCATTTCATCTTGTATAGTATGAATATTGCTGTTTGGATTCTTCCGATTTGGGCAGACTGAAGCATAGTGCGGGCCATTGCACTCCCAGCACTTAACATGCTCCTTCCGTTCGAAATTCTTAGTGAAATTTCCATGATTGTTTGAAGCTTCCTTGCCCTTGAAGTTATTGGAATTATTGGAATTATTAGGAGCACCATTTCTGTTTCCCTGGAAATTCTTACCATTAGAATGATTTCTGTTCTTATTATTCCTGAAATTTTTCTGGGGTACAAACTCTTTTTTCTTGAACTCAGGCTGATTACTGTTCTTTTTAGCCTTCCAGTTGGCTATTCCTTCTTTCTTTTTGTTCTGTTCAAAACAGAAATTAGCCTTCCGCATGGCTTCTTCCAGAATTTTGGGGTTATCATATTCAATTACGTCCTTTATATGATAGGGAAGACAGCTGAGAAACCGCTGTACTTTAGGTTTCTCATCAACTAAATACGGCACATACCTTAACAGACTTAAGAATTTACTGTTTAAGTCCTTCATAGTCATGGATCTTAACTTTAACTCATAAAATTCTTTCGCCCTTTCTTCATAGTATTGTTCGGACATAAATTTTTTCTTGAAGTATCTTTTAAAAGTATTCCAATTGACTTCTTTTTCTTTGATTCCCTTGACTCTTTTCAGATCTTGCCACCATATATCTGCCTTTCCAGAAAGATTATAGATGGCCATTCTCGCCTTCAGCTGATTTGAATAGTTGTATATCTGAAAATATTTCCTCATCCCGGATAACCAGGACTCTGCCTCTTCCCCTTTTTCAATCTCTCCGTTGAAAGTCGGGGGCTTTATTTTTTTGAACTCCTCGGAAATCTCTTCGTATGGCCTGTACTTTTTCTTTCTGTTATACAACTCAGCCTCACTACTATCACTAGTAGTGTAGTAGCTTTGTTGTTCTCTGAGCCCTTCAGATGATGAGCTACTCTCAGCCTTAGCCAATTTCATCTTTTTAGATCCTTTCTGATTACTAGCTTCCTCAGATTCAAATATTTTATTCCTCCCTTCTGTCTGGAATTTTTCTATCAAGATTTGGTTTAACTCCTCCTGAGTCTTCAATATCCTTTCGTTATCATTCTTGACTGATTCCATTTCAGTCTTTAAATCCTTTATAGTCTGTATCAGCTCTGAATAATGAGCAGTCATTTCTTCTAACACAGGCTCTTTAGACATCGGTCTTGTCTCAGTGTTTGGAGACTCCTCCTCAACATATTCTCCTAACTTCTCCATACCTGTCTGTTAGATTTAGAAAAAGAAATTTTCTGCTTTTCACAAACAATAAAAAAAAATACAAGTTAGTACATTATTTTTTTATTGTTCTGTGGAAACTAATGGGGCCATATCAAGGCCTAGTATTTGAACCATGCTCTGATACCACATGTCAGAACCCCATAAATTCCGAAAAAAATTAAATTTTTTTAAAATAGCATATAACTTCATTAAATGCAGTCAGCAACTGTTTGATTAGTTTTATGTTACTAGAATTGTAACTGAATGATCCTTTAATTATACTTAACTTAAAGAGTAATTCTTTTCAGTTACTGATTGTTTTTCTACTTGCAACACAAGGTGGATTTGTCATGAAGGACTGGGCTTACTTAGCTTTCGAGCTAATGCAACGGTTTTCTTCTATTACATGTAAACAGGTAAGGTGTACGGGTCATAGTTAACAAGTCTCATGGCGGTTGGGTTTCACCTTCCGCTCAGCTGGTTTAGCTTCCTATCTATTCATATTCCTATTTTATTTATTTACAATAATCCTGACGGATTATTCTAAC